>QLSS01000152.1:86324-103367 GCA_024372645.1 Trichomalopsis sarcophagae | reverse complement strand
AGAGAGAGAGAGAGAGAGAGAGAGAGAGAGAGAGAGAGAGAGAGAGAAAGAGAGAGAGAGAGAGAGGAGAGAGATGCGATGGTATGCAATGGCTAAGGTATATATCGTCGCTCTGTACGAACACTAGCACAGTTCAAGTTTTCAGACGAAAACTAGCACATTATTCGATACATATTCGATTATTGGACTGGTTAAGGTTCATGAAAACCTTGGACAAAGACAGACAAACCTCAAAGTTTTAAAAAGTTTCGAACATTTCTAAAAAAATGCTTATAAAAAATTATTGTATTTGTGAAAACAATTTTGAATTCGGTAAAATGTTGTAAATTGTGAATATTTAAAAATGTTCATTAGGGACATTTTCGCGAAAATTGGAAATTTTTATAGAAATTTGTTGTTTAAAGTTTGAGTTGTGCTAGTCTAGCCTGCGTCAAATGAGTTGTACTACATATGACGGGAAATTTGAACAGTGCTACTCTTCATAGGGAGCGACGATATGGTATGCTAGATTAATGGAGCGGCGTTAGGAGCACAAAATGCGGTGATTAATTCGTGCTCCAAATTTGTCGGTTTATCAGAAATATTTGTATTTACAGTGGAAGACAGTGCCGAGATTATTTATATTCATTTAAAAATTAACGAATCTCAGTTTACATTAATCACAGTTTTTAGAGTTTTTGAATGGATCGATAAAAAGAAGAACGAAACAACACTTAAGCTGATAATTATAACTTATGGCAGACACTACAGAACACAATATATTTAATATACTATATCATATGGATTTCTTTTAACATGGTACTTTTGCCTTTCGACGCATTTATTCTTAACATATATAGATACACCTAAATACCTACATACGACATAAATTTTGGATGAAGAAGAATCTATAGTTTACAATGATGGTATATTTACAAGTATCGAGGATGTTCAATCGCATAATGCTTACAGTAAAAGAAAAATAATAAGACAGTATAATATACTTACACGTGTACTATACAAAATAATATAACTGTATAACCACGAAATGCATGTACGGCATATGCATATGTTTCTTATTCTGACACGTTTAATAATATATGTGAAGCATCATAAACATTATTATATACTTTTTTCAGACATGTATTTACGTCGTTCATTTATCATATTTAATATATTCAGAACTTTTTACACAGTTTAAAATTCATTAAATTTTCTCCTCTCACCTCCATCACAATCACAGATTAAGTCTACACTGACCTATATTGTAATTTCCTTACAAAGTGGACGTAACTCTTTCAATAACTTACCTCAAATTATACAAGTCGTTAAAGCAGCCATAACAAAACAACAGTGCAGTTATAGCTAACAGTTGAATAAAAAATCGCAAACTACAAAACAACAAGAAAAAAACCTCATGCATAAACGAAAAAATCGAAGAACAATTAGGATTCAAAACACTGAGAATCAGAGACTAAAACGCTAAGAGAGAAGTTTTACCCACTGCGGCAAGAAAAACAAATTATTCTGAGCACATGTTACGTAGATACAATATTTTGCCCGTGTTATATATAGCATCGAGAGTCGTGTAAATCCATGAAAATATTTAATTCGGCATATCGAAACTTTTCTGCAAACTCGGTTGATCCTCGCCTCGGCTTCGTCCCGTCCGGCTTCCCTTCGGCTCCCGCAGTTCTTCGATCTATCGTCGGTTATAACTCGGGAAAAGAAAAACGAAGCCACGAGTACGGTAAAAGAAAAAGAGCAAGAAAGAAAGTCAGAGATAGACGGTAAAAGTGGTCGGATTCTCCGAAAGGGCGGAAGAAGAAAAAAAAGTCGAACAAGTAAAAATAATAACAATTTATTAATGCACTTAATTAAGTAACACAGATTGGAGATACAGGCACACGTTGTATCATTATTTTATGTTCAGATATCTATGTCTCCTTCGTTCCGAGATTCATTTATCATGTGACGCGCTTTGTTTTTTTATGATTGTCGAGATTTTCAATGTATTGTTAAACTACATTGTTTCTAGTACGTACATTTATTATGCAGGATAAGTAATCTGGTGGTGAGCAGTGTGTGCCAAGCAAGTCCTATAAGAATTGACGGTACAATCACATATAAATAGTGAAGAATACGTAACGATTGTTAAAATAAATATTAATGAAACTTCTACATATTTTAGTATACAAGTTATGGGCGAAGCTCATTTTTTATTGATTCAAAGCTCAGGCAGTTAATATTCGATTGAGTTTGACAACACTTTACTTTCAAAAACTACTAAACATCCATTGTTAACAACAAAAATCTATAGCCATGAAAAATTAAAAAAAAAACTCGGTAATAAACACGATACTCACCACTAAATGCATCATCTCTCCTGACTATTGAATATAATACATTGATACCTTAATAACAAAGTTTTTAAATTTCTCGGGACGGACATGACTACCGACTTTTATTATTGTTAAATTATATCATATTGTGATATGGTGATTAAATCGACATGCTCTCAAGCTTTCGACGTTTGGGATTTTCAATTTAGCACAAACTATAAGTAAATCGCTGAGAAGATTTTCTATAGAGATCAAAAAGTACGGAAAAATTAAAAAGCACCACTGGTAAGCCCATACAAATATTTGAAATCATAGAAATGCAAAAGCAAAACAAACTAAAATTACAAACACACACACACACATAAATGAATATACGTTCTAAATAGCTCATTGTGCTAGCTAACGGCTCGTCGGTCACTCGTTCACGTATAAAATTCTGTATATTTACAAAATAGAAGTTTCGAATCTTTATTGCACTAAGGTCATTGATAACCAAACAAATAACTGGCGAACCGTTTCAACTAGCAAACGATCACGCTTTTTTGCTTTCTCGACATAAAATAGAGGAAAGAAGCTTAAAATGACATGAAAAGTCGTATTCGATTGACAGTTTTAAGACTGCGCGTAACCTTCATACTATAAAGTTTTAAATTCTACTGTAAATGTTGAATTAACAGTGTCATGCATATAGTTATCAAGAAAATTCTCATTCTTTCGTCTAGTACTTCTGCGAAACGTAACTTCATATCATGACGCGCAGAAGTTTTGATTGTCTCGTACCCTGTAACGCTACAAGCACTATGGGACATGTTCGTATACACCGGACGTTATTAATTCTATGATAAATGCACGAAATCTCTCCTCGATGAATTAAAAATAACCTTGCACAAGGTATATCAAGTGGCGCGGTAGCGCCACGAAGACGATACACACTATCATATATATATGTATATATATATATATATATATATCTTAAAATGTAATAAAATAATAGAACTCGATGCCCCACGCATGCGCTATCTTATCACTATAGTTTCGCAATCGCTCAATCGAAATCGTTAGGATCACCGACTGATAGTTGCTCGTTGTCGACCTGTCCCGACTGCCCTTGAGCAACTTGTGGCCTGAGAATCGGTAACATCATGGGTCCCTTAGAAGATAAATCGTTTCGCCCTTCCCTCTTCTCCGACTTTCCGTCGTTTGGCTTTTCCTGAACATTATTCGGCGGCGCCAGGACCTGTTTCGGCTGCTCTGCCTCCTCTTGTTGACTATCGATCATCTTGGTCGGAGCCTGCTGCTGTTGCTCGTTGTTTAGTCTCTGCTGCTCTTGGTTCTCGTAAGGTATGGGCAAGGCATACTGGTCCCGAGCGTCGTTGGGCCCAACTGGCACGATATTACCATTTCTACTCTCGAACCTAACGTCGCTTTTCGGCTCGTTCGGCAGGGAATCGTCGTTTTTGTTATTGATATTATTTGCGCTATCGTCTTTGTTGACTTTATTGTTGTTATTATGGACGGTATTGTCAGTATCGTCTAGGTGCCTGTGATTCTGGGGCGCCTGAAGGGGCTGCGGATTTTGGCCGCCTTGTAATTCGTCGCTGGGTCGACTTACCTGTTGCTGAGACGACGGCCGCACCACCTGCATCTGATTGTTTTCTAAGGCGGCGGCCGACTTGACGCTGTTGTCGGCGACGTTGTTGTCAATATCTTTCGCGTGCCTTGGCATCACCTGCGAGTTTTCGACCGGCAAACCGCCAACCGAGAAGTGCGGGGATTTCTGTAAGTGAGAAATTTTTGTTGTTTTACAACCAGTACCGACTCTCTATCGTAGAACAGACTGATTTATAATAAGATTCTGAAGATCTTGGAGCTTTGCGAAAGATCTTCAAAATGAACATTGGTGGAATTATGGTACAGTGTTCACATAATTATTTCGTATCTGACACAGACATGATTTAAATTTGAAACTGTGCAACTGACAGTAAGGAATAGTCGGTATCAGGTCTAGCTGCAACCTCTAACTAAAACTAAACAATCAAGTAACGTAACAACGTACTACTACTTGGAAAAGGAACCTGTTCCACATTCCACAATCCCAGAGCGGCAGTACCGACAACAAAAGGCGCTTCCAATAAAAAAAAAAAATTAACATTTTATGATCAAACGCCCGGCGAATCGATCAACAGTACATTTTACCTTGGTCTCTTCCAGTTCGCGCTGCAGCTGAATGACTTGCTTCCGAAGCCTCTCGACGTCGCCGTTATTCTCTCCCGTGGCCTTCTTCAGATTATTGTACTTCTCCTCGATCGTCTCCTTATCCTGGACGACCTGCTCGTACTTGTTCTTCAGATTCTCCATCGATTTCTCCTTCTCTTCTCCAGCCTTTTTCAGCTGATTCTTGGACTCCTGCAGTTGAGCCCTGACCTCCTGGAGCCTCGACTCCAGAGACTTGATGTTATTCAGCGCCACGTCCTCCTTCTTCTTGCAGTCCTCCTTTAGGTCCTGGTGTTCGGTCTGCAGCAGCTTGTAGTTCTGCTGCAGCGAGTTGAAGCGTTGCATCGCCTCGAGACTGTCCTTGTCTCGAAGCGAACGTTCGCGAGAAGCCTTCTGTTGAAGCTCCTCCTTAGCAGCTGCGTTCGAGCTCTTCTCGTTCGACAGCGTCTTCTCCAGCTGAACCTTGTACTCGTACAAAACTGGGGACAATTGTGCTATTAGCTGTACAGTCGTGAAATCGTCGTCGCTTTTGTGTTGTTCTGAGAAACTTTGCGGTCGTCGAGGGCTTTTTGTTAGAAATGCTTTATAAGTATTCATGAAGATGAACAATCGAATGACGTTTATACGGTATGTATTGTCTAACGGCTTTAGAGCAAGGATTATTATTTTTACAATTTCACATTTGGCGAGATACTATTTTCACCTCCAAGGGGGGCATAGATACTGGCTCTAGGTGGCAAATTGTATCCTATATGCCACCCCCGCGTAATTGATCGAGCTCAAGGACGATAAGTATGTGCAGCGCGAGAGTTCATTATTAAGTCAAGCGCGAGTATAAAACCCTGGACTGCGGTTATTAATATAATTGTGTAATACAATTTCTACCTATTAGAAAGTAGATACGCGCATTGTTCTATACTCTCCTTACACTCACGCATTTCATAAAAGTGCGTTTGTGGCTTCATGCATTATTTATATCAAGCAAGTGCAAATCAAATAGCTACCCCTATACACTTAAGAAAAGTAAAAGTTCTACTTTGTTACAAATCAGTATATAATAGTCGTGCTTTCACACAAGCGTTTTTATTGAAAAATAAACGATCAAATATGAAAAATGTTTCTCTGTATTTTATAGTAAAAAAGCAAGGCTAACCGCGAAGCAAAAAACTATAGAAGCCAAAATGAAAGGATATAAACATACCCTGTAGCTGAGCAGCGAGTGCCTCCTGTTGCTGGGCGCACTTGACGTGGAGATCGCGCAGCCTGGCCATCTCGGCGCTCGTCGAGCGGTAAAGGTAGACGATGAATACGATGCTAAGGGCGCCGCCGCCAAGTAACGCGAGTCGGCCCACACGACCCCTGCCGAGCCTGGATCCACTCATCGCTTCGCGCTGGAACAAAATCCCGTAACGACTTGACTTTAATTGAGCTAATACCATTATCGAAAGGATGATTGTCTTTTTTTTTTCTTGTTTTCTTGCCAGAATGAGTTTGGTGCTTCTGTGTGCGGCGCTACTAGAATTAATCTGTATTAGTGGGGCTTGATTGGACGCTATCTGGACTTTTCTGTGCGACTGAAAGGATGCTGTTGGCAGGGCGATGAATGGATGACTTCGCTGTCAGGATTTTAACGATTTTGGCAAAAATTAAAGTGAATGTCTTTTAAAGAATTTTCATTCGTGAAATGTAGATTGAGACGAGGAATATAGATAAGACTTTTACAAAAGTATGGAGTAATAAGTGCTCAATAATGCGAATGCAAGCGAATCGGGCTCAGTGGCTTAGAACATCTCTTGCAACCGAGCTGGAGCACTTGGCACCTTCGGTGCGGCTTTGCCGACGCTCTGCGCATCTAGATCACGCGTCAAGTATAAGTATATCGACTTTGCGTCTTCTGCACAAAAAAAAAAATGTTTCTGTATAAATTCCAGCTACGAAGTTCCATTTCGAAATATAATATTCTCTGACGTAACTTCTCGCAGACACGCGCAAATCAAAAACATCGTGTAGGTATCTCAAAACGAATCAAAAAGATAAATAAAATCATAAAAGATTCACAGCTCCAAGCTGTACATCCGAATGGAAAAGAACCCGCATACTCTTTCGCGAAAAAAACTGAGCCGACTACACGTATAATTTCCATGGAATTTTCCCTGTAACATAAAACCAAGAGTTCTTGAATAAAAAAAACGTTGCAATCAAGCTGAAAAACTCGCGAGTGCATGTACATATATCCCAAAGCCCGCGGCGCGGATATGCGCTCGTGCAAAACTACAGCAGTATTTTTCCGCAGCCCAGTGAGGTCGTCCGTGTGAAAAGGGGAAGCGGAGGAAGAGAGAGAACCTGAAGAAAAAACGAGGCTCGCGCGTCTAAAAAGGGGGTTAGCGCTTGATGCGAGATCCTGTTCGGCTACATCTGGCGCGCAGGCAAATTCGCGTCTGTATAGCGTCGTTATTTTCAATTACACGCGTGATATGAGCAGACTTAATTGACACGAAGTTCGGTGATATTTTTGCGCGATTAATAGCACTTAGTATAATGTAGCAGGATAGGAGATCGTGAGATATGGCGAAGATTAATTGGATTTTTGTCGCAGGTAAACGGGAGGGAAATTGGCTTGTTGATTTACAGCGAGTTTTATGGAAATTATTACGATCGAAGTTTTAGTGCAGCATCGGCCGCCCGATTCATTTTTCGACAATAGCATCTTTAGCCACGATTAGTGCAAAGTGGTGACTGCCTCGACGCTAAAGATCAGTTTAATTTAAAATGTCTGTAATCAAATAATAACGTTTATTAATTTATTGCAAAAGCCAACATAGCAGCTCGCTCGACTCTCAAAAACGGATAAAGAATGAGACACACACGATGCCGCTGCACATACAAGAGACGAATTAATGCAAATAACATCAGCCGGGCAAAAAGTCCCTGGCACATGTTCCATCTCGACGAACGGGCTATCCCACGCAAGCGCCATCCCATCACCGACACTTTAAAAAAAAAAAAAAAGACCTCCCGCGCTCGTACGTATACGTATACATGAAGGCAAAAAGGCTTCAATTTCCCGTCGCGAACTACACGAGTCGGCTTATTGCCAAAAAAGCGCGTACATAGTCGCGCGCAATTACACGTTATTTCTCGACGTTGCAGATACGCGCGTGAATTCAAGCGTATACTCGAGCCTGGCGCGCGATCTGGGCCGTGAATTATCGCGCTGTTTGAATTATGTATGGTTAAGGGTGTAACGATGATTCAAATTATATGGTTGCGTTTATCGGTGAGCGCAAAAATCAGATGTCGAAGTTATCGTGGAGAGACTTTTTTCTATTATTCTTAGTGGAAATCGGGATAGCTGTAGCAGTAATTAATATAAAATTACGAGCTGCGATGTTGCCACATACCGCGCTTGGTATCGATCGGACGAGGTAACGGCGACAAACGCATTAATAATACAGCGCTTTCGCTGTGCTCTACATAGTTTGATGGGCTCAAATTTGCACGATTGTGTCAGGATATTCCATTATGCAACCCGAGATCACGATTGCTTCGAAATGTCATTTTGGCTGTTCTATAGCTTATTCGCGGATGTGTATGCGAAACTCATTGAATTATATTGCTATAGCTTCAATTCGAATACGTGCATATATTTAATGTTAGTCGGTACAAAAGCTCAAAGTTTATTGTGAGCTGTTTCACGTAGCGAGCCATAAAAGTAGACTGTAAAATCATGAACAATCCTGAGAGTATCGAATGTTGCAGCAAAATATGTTTCGGTTGATCAGTAATGTTTACAAAATGTTTCAATTACAAGCATAAAGAAAACCAGTTTCATCATTATTTAAAATAGTCATGAAATAACTTTTGTGCATCATCGGATGAGATAATAGTGATTTCTCGATGTAGTGCAATAACATAGTCCGTTTATTTACCACGTTCAGAAAAACGCAAACGATACCAAAAAGCTTGATGAACCCCAACCCGCAGAGTTCATGCTATCTCTTCCCAGTTCCAGCTCTTACGATATCATCAAAAACCAAACTCCCGAAAAAAAAATCAAAATGCGATAGATTACAAGGCTCTAGCAAAAGCCACGCGAGAGCGACGATATTCGCTCGTTTTATTATAATCCGAGTGCAATATTCCGCGGAGAGAGGGGCGCCGGGCGTGATTGCCTCTCGAGACGATCCCTCGAACGGGTAACTATTGACGTTGACTGCGGCGCAACACACCGATGTAAATAAGCCGGATTCTCGAGGCCGATTGTTTGCCGCTGCGCGACGAGGGAACGGCTGAGTATAACGAGGGCTTCTCTCGACTCTCTTTTCAATTCGTTATTAAGATCGAAGGGCGGAGAGAGAGAGAGAGAGAGAGAGAGAGAGAGAGAGAGAGAGAGAGAGAGAGAGAGAGAGAGCGAATGGCTGTGCTTTGGCTTTTCCAAAGGTCCGCGAATTAAACGGGAATTGCTTCTTTGTGGCGCTGGCGCGCGGATGTTTTTTTTCTGCGGTATTCGTTTCGATTCGAACGAAGGTACGTACGGTGAGATCTTCAGCGCGACGATTGAATTTAATCCCCTGCAAACAGGCGTAATGGGATTTGTTCGACGAGGGAATATAATAATCTATAGCGCACGATTAATTTATCGAGAGCGACTCGCTGCTGTTATTGTACGTGACGGTGAATCGACATCAAACACCGCGTCCAGTTGTAAAACAGATTGCGTCGAAATTAGCGCAAACATGCGCTGATATACACTAGAGGTTAAAATTGGTCGGGCGCTGGCCGGTCGAGTTTAATTATATTTATGGAATTGTGTCAGGCTGCAGAGCGGCGCGGGCTGCATTTAATAAAGCCACTTTGATTCTATACGTGCGGTGCTACTTTGGGATAAAATTCAATTTGTAATATATCGTACACTTGTCCCCGCGTATACCTCTACGTCAAACTCGAACGTTTTTGGTTGAAAAACGCAGTGTTTAAGGATCCTTTCGTTTACTCAATTTAACGCTTGATGCACTTCCCTGAATTTCAGACGCCCATCATCTCCGGCCCGCGACCTCACACGCCCCACAGCATACAGCAGCCTAGTAGAGCTCGGCTCGCCCCCATCGCAGAGATAATGAGCGAAAAAGAGAGCTCTCAAGAGCGGCAAATCCGGAAGAAGAAGAAGAAGACGAGGGAGACGAGGAGGCAGAATAGAAGCAGAAGTAACAGGCGTACATAAGACCCAGAGCGAGAAGAAGATGAAGAAGAAGAAGGAAGGAAGGAAACAAGAGCAAAGATTGAGCAAGGCAGATAGCTGCGGCACACACGCGCTGCTGCGCTGCCGGGAGCAGGTTCACTGACACCGTATACCGCAACGCTCCGGGCGCAATTGCAATAGTACAGCGGCGGCGCGGCTCATCCGAGCGAGTGTACACTCTGTATAGATGTATATGCTGTAGATGGAGCAAAGGATGCAAGTTTTCTCTTGACGATGCCGCGGCGCGCAATTGTAATTCTCTAGGACTTTGCGGATGATGGTGCTTCAGTCCTGTGCTGGAGAAGCACAGTAGAGCTGAGCTTTTCTCTGTATCGCTCGTCGTCATGGAGAGCGAAGTCGAAATTGGATTGCGAACGAATTCGTTTCACTCGGTGCGGATTGATGGATTGCGATTGAAAGTCGCGAGCGGAGCTGATATATGGCTGTGACGGATTATTTTTTTATGGTTTTGGGATGTTAGTCGATGGCTCGATCGTAATCGCTGGATGTATATAATAAGGGACCTATTTGTGCAGTCTCAACGGAAGGAGATGTGTTTATTTTTTTGTAGAGTGAAAAAGCGTTTTTGAAGTGTTTACTCTCTTTGATGGACACCCGTATGTTGAAGAATTATTTCATTTCAAATTCTCAAGTATATGAAATGTTTTATGTATATTTTTTCGAAAAATTAAGGTGCTTACTGCTTATTATAAATAAAATTTGTTTAGTTCACGTAGATTTACGTTATTATCCTTTCCGTTTCTTTATTAAATATTTTTGGTGAATTAAACTTTAGATTGTATATGAAATATTTAATGTTGAGTTACAAGCATCGATAAATCCATAATAGAGTCTGTTAAACTATTTAATTTCTGGCTGCACGATAATGTGCTCAGATTGCAGCAAGGAGGCGTCGCTCGCTTCGACTATTGGCAGCAAATTGTATTGAAGAAGTTGTAGAAGTGCCCGAGGCGCAAACAGATCAAGCGCTAATTAAACTCTCTCTCTCTCTCTCTAATTAAAAGGGGCTACAGACTTAATTTAATTCTCAATCTCGCGGATCTCTTATTATTAAATAGTAATTATAATGAAATCTGTAAAAATTACTCTGACAAAATTTTTTTTATTATTTTCTGCAAACACTAAAATTGGATTATCACGTCAGTCATTCATTAATACTTATTGCGTGAATGAAGAAAATTGCTTATGAGGTAGCAAAATTGACCAAGAAGTGATTGTCGATTCAAAGCTATGATCTGTCTGCAGCAATTCAAAGGTCTTTTGACACTGGCTGCAGAGAAATATAGGGTGAGTTATTCTTAAAATAAAAGAATTGATATTCATCGTCCGGCAAGTAAGAGCTAGGTTACAATGCCGCGGAGTTGTCATTTATTCAGATAATAGAGAACAGTCAATTAGAACGTGTTACGAGCCTTGAACTTTCTTACAAAAGCGCCGATATAACTGTCGGAATACTAAATAATGACATATCCAGGTTCGAAGTATCCGTCGTCTTCCAAAGGGTCTATATAGTTGCCATCAATTAATTAGAGGTGAAGTGACGTGCTTCTGTACAACATTGCCTGATTGCACCTAATAATAATATAGTCATCATCGCAAGTGAAATAATTCTTTGAAGGGTGATCTTGATAATAACACCGTCGAAATATTCATCTCAGGACCAAGTAATAACCAAGCGCTCTAAATTTTCAGGGTAACAGAAGAGCTTAGCAGCGCATTAAGGAAAGAAGCCAAGAGCATATAACGACGAGAGCAAGGAAAATACCCTTGTAAAAAGCCAAAATTCTCTGGCAAAGTGGAGCTTCTCAAACGTCCGTCGAAAGCAGCCTCGGAGGGACCATGCACACGAAAGAGATAAGAGAAGACGAGGACGAAGGAACTAGACCGTGAGAAACTGAGAGACCGAGAAAAGAGACGTCGTGGTGGCGGAAAGCCATCAGCAGGGCGACGCTTTGCTCGATCGAGCGCCCGAGGGAGAAGGCTTGTCTCTATTTCTTTTGGCCTAGCACACAAGCGTCCATCGTCCTCGTCGTCGCCGTCTCGACACAATCGGCCGAGCTCTAATCCGCGAGCTTTTGTCGCCACCGCAAAGTGTGTCTCGTCCAGGGAGGCTAGGCTCGGACGGACGTCGTAATATGTACGCGTCGAGCCCGAGAGTATAATGGGCTTCAGAGAGAGGAGAACTTGCAGTGTGTGTGTGATGCATCACGGGCACGTGGTCTGACTGGCTCGAGGTGTTATATTCGGCGTGCTTCGTCGGTTGGTCGGCACAATGGAAACTTGCTGGGCAGAGTTACGAGATATTGCAGCCGTAGTATGACTTGAATGACGTCTCGCTTATGCTGGTATTATGCGGGGCGGATATATTATGCTGTCTGGGCCCTGTACATGCTCAACGAATTTCCTGTTTCCCTGACTTTGGTTTTGGCCTTTTTGAGTTGAAGGTTGAATATGTACAGGATCAATATTTGCGACTTGCAATCATAAAGTGAATATGTGAATGTATTGCCAACTTTTTTATATTTACTAGAATACTGAGCTTAAAGAAGAGACCGCAATATAATAAAATAATATCGTAGCATGAAAACGAATAGTTCACAAGAAAACAGCTTCACGCCTGTTACGCGCCGCCGGATAAATGCAAAGGATCGTAGCGAGTGCGTGTGTCGTTTCAGGAAATTAAATCCACGCGCGAAAGCCAAGCTAACTGCCGGACGCTCGGTCAATCGCGAAGTCCCTCCCGGCCAAGTCGGAGCTTTATTGCAAAAGCAAAACGCTTTTAAAATGATGAAGCCTCTTTCGTAGAATCTTACCGCTGAAGGAAGAGTTAATCGATGAAAATAAGTTATTAAGCTGAAAGGATTTTATACCGCTGAAAAAAGTTTTGGTACGTAAAATGTTTGTTTTAAACACGTGTAGTTTGTAAGCAATACTGTTGAGTGAATTGCACTGCTCGGAGATGGAAGGCTAGACGTTACTGAAAAGTCTTCTACGCAAGTTCTCGAATGTTTTACGAAGTTGAAACCCAAAGGGACGAAGAGGATCGCTAATGTGCTGGGTGTATATATATTATTATAGGTGGATATTTAATTTAAGTGCGGTTCGCTAATTAGCTCAGAAGAGGCGAGGATCTAATCTTTACCATTTATGCGGGTCATGTTATAGAGTCTATTTCCACTGTTTCACCGCTAATGAGCATATCATTTACAGTCATTATACTATGCTTTGGGGATAGTATATTAGTATAGTTTTGGAACAGGAAAATACGCTGCATAAGCTAACAGGTAAACCAATTGTATAAAAAAGAATCTCTATTTCTGTACAATTAGATTACGGTTGTGCAACGGCGGATCTACCTACATCCCGTTCCGTTAGTTTTACTTATTAAGTTTATTTAAAATAATTGCAGGACTGCGTTCAAGGACAATTAAAGAAGAAAAAGCGCTTACATGCAAGTTTGTAGTTTGAAACTGCTTAACTCGCTCTATACGATGCTATTCAAGTTATTTGCTATCTTAAGGCAGTTTTAGTGCACATTATTAGTTTACATAAAACTAATTTAGATGTAAAATTTGCATTGCATTCGAATATATATTATATATATATATATATATATATATATATATATATAGATATATTGTTATCAATATAACTATTTTTTATGAGGTAGGCATTTTTGAAAAAAAAAATAAAAAAAAGTTGCAGTAGCCCATCATCATTACGCATTGAAACTAAATAACCAGTGAAATTCTTAATCGAACAATAAAAGTCAATTAATGTTAGGAAGCCCATCGACTAGCTTTAATTTTCTTTAACTAAAAATTTTACTTGAGATAAAATTTAATGAAGTGTAGCATTCAATGCACATCTTAAATTTTATCAAAATAAAATGACTTTTGAAAAAAAAAGTATTAGTTGTAGAATTATGGGATTGACCTTTGAAAATAATACTTCCGTCGATGACACTGAATGTAAAAATACGAATTATCGGCACTGCGATTATACCCGCTTACAGATAAGACACTCGACTTATTCTTTAGAACTTTGAATGCGAGAAACCAATACTAAAAAAATAGAATAACAATCTTAAATACGTTATCAAGCAATAAATATATATGGAAGATTATTAGAGTCAAAAACTAGCTTGTATAAAAAGATAATAATATGCAACCTTTACAGCTTCGATATCATTTCCCCGTTGTAAGCTATAGTTCCAAAAAAGAAAAAACATTTCAGAAAAATGTTGTATAACTATCAGTGCTCGTTAAAAACGCGTCCTAAAATACTTTGTGCTACATCACAAGAAGCTTTTAAAAATGGTTTCAACACTTTCGAGCCGTGAGCACAAAGTAACACTCGCAACGCGTTGAAGCATCCAAATAGCGTCCACCTACAAGAGCGCGGACCTAATTACAACGTGAAAATTTCATCAGACTGAATATGAGTACAATAATATTATAAGTGAAATACTTTACTCTCCAACGGCATTTAAACAAAAATAATAATAACGGCATTTTAATTAATATCCGAGAAAAAAAATTTTCATGTCTAAAAATACCCGCACGTCGTAATAACAAACGCACAAAACTAAAAATGAGAAAGAGCCTCTCGACCGGCAAGGTAAACATTCTCCATACTGAAATACCGCAATAACGAGTCGAGAGGAATATAGCAAGTCTTGTTGGTATTCCTTTGATGGTAGAGCTGCAGGAAGATATTCATGCGTGCATAACATCAGCTTGCATTTAAAAAAATTGCGAAATTATACTCTATAAGCTTTCTAGCCTATTAAAAAAAGTACAATATATTTCCACCGGCACTCTAATTGGTAATTCAGAAGAGACGCAACTTTTTCCTTGAATAAAACGAGGTTTTCGAAACTTTTTTATACCCCCAGTGCGTGTATCATTATACTAGGCAGTGCAGAACATAACGAAATATTAGCCTACATCTCACGCTTCGCATTAAAAATGAATTTCTGATAACGCTGGAACTTTTAAAGACATAAACAGCCATGTCTTTCCTCCGTCTCCCAGCAGGACTCTAATGCGAAAATCGTGTCGCAAAAGTGGTGGCAAACGACGAGCAGCGTGAGACAGGTGTATTTTCTCTCGGCATATACGGTGTAACCCACACGACGCTATGGTTATGTACTTATAGACATACACGCGCACTCTGTAGCCCCATTTCACCCATGAATGATCGAGTAGCTATGCTCACATACACATGCGTGAATTCCAGCGACGTCAACAATACCAGCAGCAGTAGCCCGCAACCACATTCTTCAGTGTCTACCCATAATGCTCAGCCTGGTCGAACAAGAACACCGTGAAATTGAAAAAAAAAAACGCGCTGCCATACAGCGAAAGCACGTAGGACAAACACAGGGGAAAAATCCCGTAGTCAAGCAGGTAATATACGCACGTAGCAATGGCAAATAACACGGGTCGTGGCCTACCTGGGTGGACGCTCGGGCTAGTGAATCCTCTCTCCGACCTCCTCCTGCTGCTCGATCAGCTTTTCATTCTCTCCTGGAGGACGCGCTTCTCTCCTCTTCGCTCCAAGACACGCAGCAGCAGAGAGAACACACCGACTCTCGCTCTATAACAGGCTCCCTTGCTCCCTTTCTCTCTATCTATCTATCTCTCCGTCCCTCTTCGCAGCTTCTTCCTCCGCCACTGGTCGCGCGCGGCAAAAAAAAGCGGAAAACACTTCCCGGGAGGTTATCGCCTCCTGGACACCGTCGCGGAGTAGCACTGCACTCGCGGTCGCACCTGTACTGATGCAGCCGTGTACCGATGATGCGTCGTCTGCGGCGCTGATGAAAAAGTGAGGTTATCTTCACTGCTGCCGCGCGTACACATTTGATGACACGCGATTCGCGGCCGCTCGCTCTCTGCGCGATGCTATACCAGCTACTCGGCTGGTTCCCTCTTTTTCTCTCCTTCTCCCGCTCGCTCTGCTGCGGTAGGCGCGCGCGCACTACTGTCTCAGCGCAATGTATATAGTCTACGCGCTTATCGGGCAAATCTTCCTTGTTGTTGTTGACTGCGGTCTTATGTCTTCGTTGCTCGTATTTTGGACGCCGCTGATGCTGCTACCTACTACTACCCTTTGCCGGGCTTTTCTTCGGGTAATCATTGTTTACGGGAGGGACGTGATCACCCGCACAGTTGACGGTCAGAGACGGGTTTCCGGGGGTCAGCTGTGTTTTGGAGCAGCGGGAACTTTATTGCTCCGAAATGGGTTTCGGACTTTTTTTAGGGTTGTGCCAGGATACGATGGATTTTAAGACGGTTTGGGTTTGCGAACTCATATAGATTACTGTCGACGATAGATGATGCACGTTGTTAACACTTTGAAAACACGAGTTTTGTTTTAATGCAAAATAAGTCCATACTACAGAGGCATATTCATACAGGAAACACTTGTTGCTCGAACAATATACTCACAATAAACAAAATAAGAATTATAAATCGAGTAAAAAAACATCAAAATCATTCGGATAAAATAAAAACAAGCCCTTCTTTAATAATCAAAACGAATCCGTCACAAAAAATTAGAAAAATTTAGCACACGCCACTCGATCTGCACAGTTGTGCAAAACGTCACGCGAGCTGTCGCTACATTTACAGCCGGTCGGTACCGGGTACGTTCAACGGTTCAACGTTGCCCGTCGAGTATATAGCTTTAACGACTTGCGACGAGGCGGCGCCACGTCACGGCCAAGTTTGCCTCGTCGATTAACCCGAATCGCGCGCGCCCGTTGCCATGGCAAGTAGCGTTGACCAATCGGAGAAGGGCGGAGACGCCGAGCCGGCCTATCGCGTTCGCGCAGAATAGCCAACCTAGACCGAGTGTCACTAGACCCGACATGATGAGGCCGTTTCGAAATTTTTGTGGAGTTACCGATATTGGCCGTGATTATTCGGCGAGAGATGTTTGAAATTCGAGAAAAATTTACGGTTTTGATCAGAGGATGATACCTATGAGTTTGAAGTGAGTATAGCTTGACGTAAAAAAATGTATAGTAATCGAAGTTACAGTGATTGTCCAATTCAATTAATGAGATAAACAAGTACGGTTTTATGCTCTCCAATTGTGAGTTATTCAAATTTTTATTTTGTTATTTAATTGTTAGCAATCGCTACGATTTAACACACATTTTTTCATTTTTAAAATGTTACCCATCAATATATATATATATATATATATATATATATATATATATATATATATATATATATA
>QLSS01000152.1:53132-74098 GCA_024372645.1 Trichomalopsis sarcophagae | reverse complement strand
GAGAGAGAGAGAGAGAGAGAGAGAGAGAGAGAGAGAAAGAGAGAGAAACGAGAATTCCCGGCGGCAGCGGCGGCGCGACGTGGAAGGAAAGACGTTTCGAAAGCGCGAGCGACACCTTGGGCGCTGCCACTGCTTCGTACACTCGAGTGTCTCGCCTACTGGGTAAAGTTTATTCGCTTGCTCTCTCTCTCTCTCTCCCTCCCTCTCTCTCTCTCTCTCTCTCTCTCTCTCTCTCTCTCTCTCTCTCTCTCTTCTGCACTGTCTTCGTCCTTTCCCCCGACGCGGCAACAGTCAGCGCGCGATAAGGAAATTTTTCTGCTCCGGAGTAAGGTCGCGGGCTTTTATTTTCAAGAAAAGTCCAGAATTTTCGAATGCTGTTAAACTTTCTGCGGTGATTACTTGTACGCTGGCTTATCGACGCAAGTCCTATAAACGAGTATACAAACTGCGGATAGTTACGATTCACAAACGAGCCGATTCTCATCCAGCCAAATCAGGGGATTAGATAACGCCGACATTGCAGTTCTCTCTTCAATACCATAATCCGCGCGTATATTCGCACGGCTGTTGACATCATCATCAAACCGACTATAGTGGCTCTTCCCAACTAAGGCCGCTCGCGTGCAAGCAATCACAATGCAAGGAGAACCGAGAGCTCCTGCCGCGATAAACATGAGAAATTCAGCGTCTACTTAGTGGCCATACTGCTGTTGAAACGCGTGGAGAGAATTTCTTTTTATTGAAAATATGAGATTCTGAGAGAAAAGAGAGGACACGCTTAGAAAACGCGACTATGTGATGAAATACGTTGAACTCCGTGTCCTTCGCGTCTCTTCTGTATAGCGTGCTATTAGAAGATTTCTGCAGTTATCATAAAAATACTCTCGGTTATGTGTGCGCCGTGTTATAACCTTGTAATTATGCGAGTTTATAACGAGAGAGAAAGACAATGCAGAGCGTAGATTGTATTAATAGTATCGTGATATATATATTTACCATTGACAAAACTGATGCACTGCTTGATAGAAAGCACGACGATGAAACGAAAAATCTGAGATGTTATATTAAATATTTAAATTAAAAACCCGATATTTTCTATTAATCAGTTAGAGGATTAAAAGCGCAAAGGAGAGATGATAAAAAGAGCCGCTGTATGCGCTTTTCCACAGCTTTCATAAGCGCTTATTAACCCCAACGCGATAATCCGCGCGTTCTTTACTCTCGGCTCCTGCACTACTTGGAAAAAAGCCGCAGGGCAATTTATTCTCCGATTTTCCATCGCAGATAACGCGCCGTGTTCGGAACAAATTCGCATTTGTTTCTTCGAGGAAAGAGGGCTGCTAAGCCGTTCGGTTAAACAAACAGAGAGAGAGAGAGAGAGAGAGAGAGAGAGAGAGGCGACCGGTCGTTGCGCATTATATATATATATATATATATATATATATATATATATTTAATGCAATGTTCGTTCGTGCGTCGCTGCTGAGCTTGTACTTTGTTGCGGCGTCGCGCATAAATACATGCAAATTCTCCCCTCGGCTTTTGCATCTCTCGCTAAGAGATAACACTTCCGAAATCTCATAGTACGTCAGTCTCAGTGTCGGAAAAGCAAGAAAATCGTGCGTCTTCAGTAGTCTTAATCGCTCGTGAATTCTATGAATGATAAAGTTCTGTCTTTGGATTCATTGAAGAAATTTTTCCCCATAAAGCTTCTTTCCATCGAAGAGAATCATCGGCACAGTGTAAAATTCCGAGTGATGTACGCGCGCGTGAGATCGGCTCTTATCGATTCGATTTCGTAACGCGCGCGACGGCAGCAGTGATGGCGGCGGAAGCATCGCTGATGCGAAGAGCGAGAGAGAGAGAGAGTGAGAGAGAGAGAGAGAGAGAGAGAGAGAGAGAGAGAGAGAGAGAGAGATTGCCCAGAGCCATATGTCGGAGAGGAGAGGAACGAACGCACTCGTCGCGCTGAAATCGTCGACGAGCCGTTGATATCAATTGTACTGCCACCGTTCGCGCGACGAGTTTGGAAGTTAAACTCGTGCCACGCGCGGATTCGATTTTGTATTACACACGTGTGTATTATAGTCTAGCTTCCTTTTCTCTATCTGGTTATCCGATTGTATCTCGCACACGCCGACACGCGGCGATGAACTACGAGATTAAACGCAGTCTATTATTTAAACCATCAGCTGCAGAGTGTGTATCCGCAAAATCGATATATCAATCGATAGTTAATAACAAGCCAACATATCAGCGGCGTCAAAGAGCCATAGCGGCAGCGGCGGTGGATAGCGAAAAAGCTCGGAAAAAGGCCACTGAAACTCGCTTCACTTTCGCAATCGATTCTGCCCCCGCCCCATCCACGCACACATACACGAATACACGTTCTTCCCCCCACCATAGCGGCTGCGCCACAGCCGATGTGTATACGTGCACACGCAGCAGCAGCAACAGCAGCAGCGAGTCGGTAAAGCGAGACGCGTCTCCGGTTTTGCAAGGGCTCCCCGCTGCGCGCAAGAGACCGCAAGTGAAAAAAGCTGCCTTTGCTGTGGGCGAAAAAATTCTCCGCCGCGACGAACTTTTACGATTAACTTTGTTTTTTCGGAAAATTCGAGATATCTCAACTTTTGATTATGATCGATGCAGTTGAATTGCACGGATGTATGAGGCGGCGGAACTGCTGTCGTACTCTCTAAATCTCTTAGAGTGAAAAATCACTCTAAACCAGTGATAAATCACTCTAAGCTTTCCGCCAAAATTGAGTCACTCGGCTTCGAGTAATTCCTAACTTTTGAAAAGAGTGATATTTTCACTCTTTGCCATGGGTAGGGTGATTTTAGATTTGCAGGTTATGGTTGAGGTTAGGTCGGTTAGGTATTCCAAATGTTGGAGTCTACACCATCACACGCATCTAAAGTTTCGTAAAAACACAAAGTATTTGTTATTATTGTTAATGTCCTAACCTAACTTCTTTATATGTATGCACGTATACATGCACATTGCTTACGTATACACGTATATGTATGTACATACGAATCGTAAATATATATTCTCATCTCACCTCAGGCAACTTTGACATCCTATATTGTTGAAAATACTGCAACAAACACTTTTGCACATTTTCTAACGAAGAACGCGTTGACGAAGAGAGGACTCCTTATCAAGTGACTTACTCTTTAAAGAGTGATCGAACAAAGACAATAGAAATCACTCTACAACGAGTAACCTATAGATAGGGACTTCATAGTTTTCACTCGAAGGCGAGTCATTCTATGAACTACTCTTTTTTAGAGTGAAAAAATCACTCGAACAGATTTAGAGAGTACAGTACTTGCGAGAACGGAGGTGCGCGGGCGAAGCGCTAATTGATCTCTCTAAGTAACTTTAATGGAGGCAAATATCTTTTATCTCTCGGTTGAAGCACTCTCTCTAAGCTGTCCGAGAGATTTTCACTGATGGCTAAAAATAGAGAGAGTTCTGTACGCCGCAGCCTCTCGCGGCGACCTCCGCACATTTGCAGGAAGCTGCAATTTTATCCGATGAAACGAACGCGGCGGCTGCTGCTGCTGCTGCTGCTCGGCTAAAATTCGATAAACGCCTATTATTCGTGTACTAATTGTGTTACGTGTTAACGATTGCTGCATCGCGGTGCATTACTTATGCCTGCTGCGGCTGAATAAATATACGATCCCGCGCACATCTATCTCTATATGCGACCTTTTTCATCTGGTACTTACGTGTACTGGAAAAATTGATTATTTTTATAAGGTTAATGCGTTATGGTTTCTCGGAAGAACCTACCAAGTCCAGTTTTAGGGTAAATCGAGTTAAAAGCTATTTTCTCGGTTTCATGCTTTTTGGAAAGAATTTAGATTAAAGGAGATGAAAACACAATGTAAACATTGTAAAACTAAAACGAGTCTCGAGAACATGGTTGGTACGCTTTTGGATAGCTCGTTGGACTGCTAAATTACCGCGGCTCAGATTCATTAACTATTGAGAAATCTCTATATACTTGTTGCATCTTTGAAAACAGAGATTTAGTTATAAGCTCAGGGGTTAACTATCATATGCAAGTCACATTGCATTCATCCTTGCACAAAATGACGTTTTTCAATTACAGTCAAGGAACTGCATTTGATACGAGCGAACTACTCTTTTCTCAGTTTCTGGATTGTAGAATCTTGTTACTGAACTTCGAGCGACGGCATATTAAATTACTACTCGAGTAATCTAAAAACGCAGTGGCTCACCCACTCGAACGTAATAAAGTCATTTCTCGGAATCCGAACTTTTTCTCCTGCACACCCGCACACAAGAGTAAAAAAACACGCGCCTAAAACGCTCCCCCGCATGAGGTCGTTAGAGTAACACGCGCTTATCGCGACCAAAGTGCACGCGCTGCGTTGAATAAACGAGCGCGAAGTCGTTAAATTTTTCGTGAAACTGAGTTTAACAGATTTTTTCTCTCGACTATTGTCAATACACGCGGTGAAAGAGAGAGAACAGACTGTATAAACTGTCGTTTTTCCGCGCGCTTAATTAAGGTATACTATATGCGTGAGTTCAGGTAAAGTTTTTACAGAGTTAAGCGAATTTTTAATTCAATAATGTCTGAATACAGTTTTTCTGTGTCCGAGAAGAAAAGCCTCGAGAGAGTATAAACATATAGGTGTACAAGCGAGAAACCGTAAAATAACTCACAGCAGCAATCCAACGTTTAATTATAAGCGAAGCCCTTGAACTCCTCCCTTCAAACCTCTCTCCCTCTCGTCATGGCCTTTACCCCTCTAAATCATCGAAGACCATAATATACATTCTTAAACTCGTCTTTAAGTAGTTAAAGCAATCAGTCGTCGACGTAACTAAAGCAGCAGCAGCGCACAACTCGAGTCCTTGCAGGATATAATACAAGAGGCATATAACGTTCCCTTCGCGCTTGCCGCTGAAAATTTCGCGCGCGCGACAGCAGCAGCAGCGTCGGTAAGTGGGTCACTGCCTGCAGCCTCTCTGCTATTGCTGCTGCTGCTGCGCTAAGGTCGAGCTCGCGCCATTAAGATTTTTCTCTCTTATACTTGAGAGCCGTTGTCGAGAGCATGACTTTTTTCGCCCCGCCGGGCTGAGCCAGGTGAGGGAATTTGCTGCGAGGATTGTCGAAAATTCAACTGGAATCCGCTGCGAGAGAATTACTCTCTCTCTCTCTCTCTCTCTCTCTCTCACTTTGTGTCGGGGGAGAATTTTCGGCGCGTTGCCCTAGTGGGAAATATACAATAGAGCTTGAGTTTTGGTATTTTCGAAACCCGCAGATTCCTGAACTACTGGAGGAATTGAAGTTTTTGCTAGTTTGCACCGAGCATCTCTCACACACTCATACGCACGCGTTACGTAACGCAATCGCGCGTGCATTATTTGGACTCTAGTTGCGGCTTTGACGCTAGGAAATTCGAATTTTCTGATTAGTGCAGCGGGAATCTTTGCGAGGACCCTAACGTGTACAAAAGAAAAAGTAGATTAGTATAATTTTCCGAGTTAATCGTTAGTTGTGTGCTCATGGTTCTCAGCTATAACAATCGATGGTTTTGCTCCGCGAAATCGGTTTAACAACCAGTAGTTATACCGAGAGAGAGAGAGAGAGAGCGAGAGAGAGAGAGCGAGAGAGAGAGAGAGAGAGAGAGAGAGAGAGAGAGAGAGAGAGAGAGAAATCGTTGCATAACGCGCTTGATCTATTCACCTTGAACAGAACCTGCTGCGCGTGGAGCCCGAGAGAAAAAAGGCGTTATACATGATTCTATTAAAATATCGCGCGCGCGCGTTTTCTAGAATTGAATATCTCGCGCTTATCTCGCGTGTTATCGATTAGAGTGTTTAATTTATTCAAACAGACGGCTAAACGCCGATGATAAGCGCGCGAAACTAAGCTATTTATGTATTTTCCTATTGTCTGCAAGAAATAATGCACGACGCGGCAATAACGCCATTAATATTTACTCGCGGTATTTCTCCTCGCGCCTCTGCTCAATTTCACAGCGGATCATAAGACGATATACCATGCTTCCTCGGGAATCGTCTCCATTCCACGGATCTTCTATTTTTCGCGGCCAAGAAAACCAGTCATTCCCTCCTCCTCCGTCGTATAGACGAGCGTCGGCGCATCAGAACCACAGCTATTTCGCCGCTCTTTTCTCGGCGCAAAAGCGTGACGCGGTCAAAAGCCTCCCACAGTACCGGGCCTGTCCCGGAAAACAGAGGCTTCTTTTCGAGATCGGTATAGACTCAAGGATGAGCAAAAATCGACGCGACGAATGGAAGAGATGTTTTTTCCTCGAACTCAGCACTATTTTCGTGAGAACTACGATCGAATTGAAAAAAAAAGAATGAAAAATCACATCCGCGCCGCAGAGAAACGGCACACACCGCCGCCGCGTCGCCATTAATTATCGGCAATTTACAGCCGCGCGCACGCACACTCGGAAAAGCTCTGCTTTACAGCCGCGCGTAAAATCGAAAAACTCCGCAGCCATACTCGGCTCTTAATACACAGCTTTTGAGAGCCGCGCGCACAGCCACGTAGACAGAAACGCACAGCCGGATCCGGGCGTGCGTGCAGGTAACGGCGAAAAAAAGAAAGAGCTGCTGCGCCAACTCGCGCGCTCGGGAAAGACGCGGCGATAAAAAAAAAGAAGAAAAAGGAAGACTCGCGCAAAGTTTTTACGAGACCTCGTATTCCTCTCTCGATACACGCGCCAACGGTTCTCTTGTCGTTCGTAAACACTCCGCGCGCGCGGCCTCTTATCTGCGGCCTCGCGATGAGCTCCGCTCTCTTCGACCGCGTGTGTATATGCCGTCTCTCTCGCGCTGGGGATAGAACGATGTGTATATGTATAACGCTACGGGTGAGTTATGCGCGTTTTGGAGCGGTGAGGGAGAATGCGGGGGGGGGGGGGGGCTGCCACTGATCTTTTATTTCGCGCGATGCTTTACAGCCGTCGATCTCGTTTTATCGTGCCATTGTTCCACCGCTGCTGTGTAACTGGCGTGTTTCGCACTCGTCCGGCCGAGAGAGAGAGAGAGCGAGCTGTAGTTCCAGGAGCTTCCAACGCTCTGAATCTCTCGTATATCGGGACGTTGCGGTATGAAATTGTAATCGGGCTCGAGTATTACGTCAGCGGTATAGTATAGTCCAGCTAATATACATCGAAAAGCAGGGATTCATTAAAAGAGCAAAAATTAGGACTCCCCTTCGAGTCGAGCTAAAAAATCTCGCCGCGCATGAATGGCCATAATGCGCGCGCTCGACGGCTTCTTGTTGTTTGCCGGCGCTATAATGTATACGATATACTGGTCGCGCGGAAGCATTACGAAACACACACGGCTCTCTTCTCTCTCTCTCTCTCTCTCTCTCTCTCTCTCTCTCTCTCTCTCGATAAAGTGTATCATTGAAAAGTCGCGCTACCGCCGCGCGCGTTGAGTATATGCCTTTTATTAATTCACGCCTCGAGATAAAACCTTTTATTAATGCTATTTTTACGCTCTTGCGACTCGTATCTCGCCTCACAACTTTGGATAATTTAATAACGCATACGTTACCGTATTTACGCTGCGGAATAGGCTCGAGTGCGAGATACAAAAACTCTATACGAGAGCTTATCTGAAAAAGTGGCTAATCAAGGGTCCTCCTCCGAAAATTCAACGCACTCGTCCGCGTCCGTTCTCCATCGCGAAAAGCCCACTGTACAGTACCTACCATTTCCTCTCGCCGCACGCACACACGGCTGTGGCTCGAGGCTCTCTTTCTCTCTCTCTCTCTTCTCTCGGCGCACAAAGGGGGTGCGATTTCCGCGTGATATAAATACCGCTTCTGCTCTCTCGCGACGAATGTAGGCCGCTTCGCAAAGTGCCTGCACCTGAACGAGCTCGATTCCGCTCCGCCAAATGCCTCTCTCTCTCCCCCCACTCTCGCGCGCTCGTTGGGGAGATGTGTATAAGATACACGCACATAAGCGCTCGCGCGCACACACATACAGCCGAAGATACTGGATCTAGGCGCTGCTGATCTTGCGATCCCTTTTAAGGCGATCTATCTCGTGTATGTGGAGTAGTCGCTGCTGCTGCCGTTGGATGAATGGCTGCAGTCTGTGCGGGTGAATACGCTTTCTTTTCCGAGAGAGATTTTATTGAGGAATAATGGCTCGAGAGAAGCAAGCGCGCGTGTGTGATTGAATTTTGTCTTCAGAGCGGCTTATTGTCAGGATAATGATACGTTGTAACGTAATTAGGAAGATTTGATTCACCGGATAATTGCGGCTCTGAGCGATGCGTATCTCGCTAAATCATCGAATCGTTTCGATCGCGCTTGTATACGTACTAACGAGCCGCCGCCGCGAGTAATTGCCGTTTACGAATAATCGCGTCGAAACGTTGATAAGATCTGCTGGATTTATTTTCGAAACTTCAAAGTTAAGTAGCCCGAGGAGAACACGTGCGTGAAAATTTAATCGTAATGTTAATCGTTGCGAAAAATTCATGAGACTATCCCTCCTCCTCCGCGTGCTCGAGCCACAAATCCAGACAGTGTTGCGAAATTTATTATTCACTTCTAGCACTTTACGACCGCTTTTCTCTTCTTGCCGCCGCTGTTAATTTCGTAACACGGTTCCTGCGTTCTATTCGTTTTTCCCCCTGTTTTTTCGGCGGCTTCCAAAGCGCTTTTGTGCTAGATCCCTTCGAATAGTACGAAAGTTAGCTTTTCTCTACTCGGATAAAATTTTCATTGCGCGAAACACAGTCGGACACACGAATGTTATAACAACTGTACTTTCGAAGTTTCGTACCGGCCAAAAACTTCTGCGCCGTACAATGTACAAACGAACGCGAGTATATATCACTTTCACGAAGCTCAATTAGCTTAATGCCTTTTTTTTATGCTCCTTTCCCTACTCGCCCCGCACGAACTAATCTCTTTATCGCGATAACGATATTTTTCCCTCTCCGCGCATATAATACAGTGCGGACGCGTACGCTTTATTAATATCCTTCGTCCTCCTTGTGTGTTTTCCAAGCTACTCGTGACTCGGCACTCTCATCGATTTTCCGAGGACAAAGGCTTTTTGTTCCCACAGTCTATTATTCACCGAAAAAATCAAATTGTCCGCATTTTCCTCAGAAATTGCGCTACAAGGATCCCCTTTTTTCCCGCTTCCCGTGAAAAATCCTTCGCATCCGCAGCAGCACATCTCGCGGCACTTGTCTCTCTCTCTCTCTCTCTCTCTCTCTCTCTCTACCTTCGGCGGCGGCTACGTGGAGACGTATATAGCGCGCCAGCTCGAAAGCTCGCGAGGATGAATGCAGCCTCGGGGGGCGAACGTCTCTCCCTTGTATTATACCTTATGTCGCCGGCGCTGTGCGAGAAAGCAAAGTGTCTCCTCTCGTATACCTTGAGGGCGACGTACGTACGCTGCTGCTATATATACTGCTGCTGCAGTTTACGCCGTAATCCACGTAGACGTCCGTAGCACAGACCCACAATATTGTATGCGAGTATTCGCGCGAGATTCTGTAGATCTGAGATCTTTATATCCACTCGCGCGATCGATACGTACTGGTTTCATCCGAAACGATCTTAAAACTTGGCTGCCGTCCGAGAGCGAGCGAGGGAGAAAAAAAGAAGGAGCGAACCCGAATAGAGCTCGGAAAGTTCTTGCGCTCGCGTGCTCAACAATTTATGCGGCGCGCAGCGAATTCCTCCAAAGCAGCGCAGGAGAAAGAGGAGGAGGAGTATATATATGGTATATATAGTCGAGTCTTCGGCTCGAGTTCAGGCAAGTCGGGCCGAGTTTTCCGCACTTGGCGGCGCGGCGAGGCACATGTCAGCCGCGGCTGCTGCCGGCGAAGTTGAAGTTAGTTGAAGCTCGCTAGAAGGGAAGCCGACCGGTATTCATTCTATTCAGCATCTACTCGCTCTCTCTCTCTCTCTCTCTCTCTCTCTCTCTCTCTCTCTCTCTCTCGCGAAGTCCTCTTCGAAGTACTGTGGTATAGTAGTAGTAGTCTCGCTACATGTTCTTGTGTACGTCGTCACGCTATGCGCTCCGCAGCACTTTGTCGACTGTGTCTCTCCCTCTCGCGAGCTCGCGAGCTCGCAAGCTTTTTTCGAGTATTTATGCACTCCTGGCTTCGCTCGTCTTTATGCTTTGTTCGCTTCTTCGCATTTTTATCGCTCGGTTCCCGCGCGCGCGCGTAATTGCGCTCCGCTTCTTTTTTTCTTTCTTTCTTTCGCCCCGCCCGGACTATAGACGACTTTCGCTTTTCGTTTCAAATCGCGACGACGGTCGTGCATAATGTACAAGTTTCTTGCCTTCTGTATATAGCGCAACAGCTCCGATCGAATTAGCGTTTTAATCGCTTTGGGTAGTGCTCTGGAATTAGAGGCGCTCGTAATGCAAATCACGTTGCAGGGATTTTATATTTCCGACGAACTGATACGCTTATATGATTCCGAAAGTTTTCGAGACAGAGGCAGCTTGTTCCTCTTTCTTCTCCGAGAGCGAGAGGGAGCGACTTGCTTGCTCCTGGGCGCGGTTCAACAAGTTGCGCGATTGATCGCGAACCCGTTTTTCGAATAAGAAAAGGCTTCGCGTATGTACACTCTTTACGAGTTTAAAGAGCCGGTCACGGGGACGATGAGAAGTAATTAGTTCAACTGGCTTTTAAGGAGACCTCGCGTGATTTAGGGTTGCGCGCTTGATTTATGTTATCGTTACAAACGTTACGATGCAGGGGGTGGAAGAAACCGCGTTATGATTTATGAATTACGCGACGCCGTTATCGTAATGCACTTTTGCTTCGCGGGCAACGTCGCTTATATTTATCAGTGTTATAATTTATTCTCGCGTTAACCAAATTTTTACGTCCTACGAATTCTCAAGCTACACTCGTTGCCCGTCGATTAGCCCACTTATCGCAGTATAATGATCCGAAAATGTCTCAGCTACTGCAGACATTAAGATAGCAGCCGCACGCGTTAAACGTCAGTCACGGCAAAATCCGAAGATTTACCCGGTACAGAAGCGTGGAGAACTTTGCATAGAAAAGCGGGGAGGCGTCGGCCGCAAGAGCTCGACGATAATACGATAATCTCCCGATTCTCAACAGGCAATTTATCGGCGGTCATTGTACCGGGCGCTCGCGCTTGCTTCGACCGCCTGATGGAGCGAATATGTAGCGCGCGAACGCGCGCTCGCCTCTATAGAGTTTCGTGTAGCGCGTGTATATAGGTATATATTCCGTGGAGCAGCCACCGCAGGCCGCGATAACATCGTTTTGTTCCTCGAGCAAGCAGCCGCGCCACACCGCATCTCGGGCGCCGCCGTTCGAGCTTGCTCTATTTTCGTCGTGCGCACGCGACGAAAAAATTTGTAGCTTGCGGGAGAGCTACAAGATTGTAAAATAAAGTTCGATGCCTGTTTCGGTGTGTGTGTGTGTGTGTGTGTGTTTTTATAAAAGCTTTTACGAGGAAGATGTAGAGTTTTAAAAGTGCGTTGACATTTGACATTTCTGAAGAACAAAGAACCGAAAAGCCAGAATATTTTTTGAAAAAAATATCCTTTTGTTAGCATCAGAACTACAAGAATCTTCCAAAAAATAAAGAACCGGAGGTCGAGCGAGCAAAGCACACATCTCGTCGGCCCTGAACGAGCGCATGCGCGCGCCCACCGCGGTCGTACGCTCTTTTGTCATATTATATTCTTCCTTTTTATCACATTTTTTCCCTCGTCTTTTATCTACCCGGCATCCGTCAGTAGAGTGTGTCTCTAACTGCTCCCCTTTATGAGGAACATAACCTCAAACACGATAAAACCACGCACTATAGAGTCCTCTTACTCTTTCCAACTCTTCGTTTCCATTCTGTTTCCTCGACGCGGCGCTCATTATCTGCGCCGACGTGAAAAACAAGATTTTTCCGCCTACGCTCTATCGAACAAGCTCTTATGTGTGCCATTATTAATATTCCTCTCTTTAGAGAGATCTTACGTACAGCAGCCTTTCAAGCTCAGATAGCTCGTTGATGCGCGGAAACGGAATAAACTCACCGCGAGGAAGCTCTGCAAAAGCTTCTTCTCTTTCGTATAGAATCATCGAAACTGTAGTCGTCGGAACGAGTATTTCACACAGAATCGCGGAGAAGCTCGAATTACACTAATCGATTCTTGCGCGCGTACGCCGCAGCTGCAAGACAAACAGCCGGCGATGCGGCATCGTTGAAATAACCTCCTTGAATTCAACATCCTTGCACGACTACACTAGAGCACACATCATTACGATTTCACCGCCATCGCTCTTCCGCACAAACAGCACTCCAGACGACGAGCTGCTCTCTTCCCTCTTCTTTCCATTTCGGCAACCGCTGCCGCGCGCCCGCTCCACTTTTCAAGCTGCAGCTTCGAAAGATTTACCTCTTGCCGCGGCACGTAGCTCCGATAAGGATTCCGTGCCGCGTTGGATTCCAGAGGTGTACACCAGATAGTAGTCCGAAGAGACTCACTCGATAAAGATGGTCGTCCTCCGCTGCGGCCTCTCTCTCTCTCTCTCTCTCTCTCTCTCTCACTCGCGCGCGCCTTCCCTTGAAGCAGAGAGCCGAGAGAGAAAGAGAAGCAGACGCGGGAAGGGACTCGATTCCTCTTATACATATACATGCGGATAGCGGGGAGAATGGTAATGACGAGGATTTAATTAAACTTACCGAGGAATCCACCGAACGAGTCCCGCTGCTGCTGCTGATGCGCGTGGAAGCTGCTGCCGCTTGTGAAACTCGTCTAGCGCGGATGAATTTTAAATTCAGATTTTTATGACGCTCCTTCTGAATTTTGATGATTCGCGCGCGCACGGCGATTGAAAGTTCCGAGAGAGCCTGCTGGCTCGGATGTGCTGTGTGTGTGTGTGTGTAGGTATGTTTTTTTACGAGGCTCGTTGGAAAGGGCTTACCGGAATAATGTGGATTCGAAGTTTTTCTCCCGCTGTTATAAATGCGTTTGTCACTTATTTGAAGATATCCCGTCTACGTAATGTTGACTGATCGATTGCATTTCAGCAGGAGGATCGTAAAAAACCTTGACAGTTACAACGCAATTCGATCTTTAACGAACACGGAAATCTTGTTAGAATACCTCCCTTTCTGGATTGCGCGCGATAATGCAGTCTTTTTTTGGTGGAAATAAAGCGGTCAGGACAATGGAATCGATAAACCGTTCCGTTGATTTAATGACGGATGCATTAAAGAATGTACCTATGCGTATATGTGTACAATCCGAAGGCATAATGCGTGGGAGATGTCCCGAGCTGCGGGAGGTATTCATAATGCAATAGTTTCTGAACGAACAAGTGAGTAAATTACTGTAGAAGGGAAAGGAACGAGTGAGGGAGACGGTGAGCGTTTAATGCATCCCTTAGTCCACTAAATCCCCTATCCCTTATTTCCGTTTCTTATATCTCTGTCACTCGCTTAATGCCGCGCACTTAGCCACTTTAGCATCGGGAGACATCCGTGTCGCGTGGATTTAGGGAATTATTTTTGCCGCGTATGGTAATTTTGTGACATTATCAAATTGTTCCTATTCGGGCTTCGATAATAATCATCTATGCGATCGGCTAAATTTTCCAGAGTAAACGCAACGTTGTTGATATTGGCAGTACGAGAGAGCATCGTTAAAATTTTCGAGAACGTTTGATGATCATTTCGATATAAATTATATATTATATCAACGAAGCGCACATTTCATAAATACAGTCAATTACGCTTAATCAGTATGAAATCATCCGAGTCCGAATACATCATATATTTATCAATCTTAATAAGAATAGCAAATGAAAAATCTTGGCAAAACCCTTCACCACATCAGCATAATCCGGTACTCAATCTCATAGCAGCAGCTCATTTTTCAAAAAATCTCCATGCGTCCGACAACTCTTCATTGATATTAATACATTACCGCACACACATACACAGCTGCTTTGGCGCAGGGGTGAGCTCGCACACGTACACAGATGCATTAGATCATACACCGGCGATTACAATGCGCTGCAGCAGCAGCAGCTGAACAGATTCTACTGCCTCGTCTATCGCTGCAGTGTTGAAAGGCCAGACGGGCTATGTACACGCGAAAAGCGCAATAAAAGGCAGTCTGCAGCGAACACCCCTCTTTCGGACAAACGGACGTGAAGCGAGAGAGAGAGAGAGAGAGAGAGAGAGAGAGAGAGAGAGAGAGAGGTACTACGGAGCGAAGGAACGAGTGCATTACTCTACCTACGGAGGCATGACCGTTGCGCGCGCGTAGAAAGGAAATCAGTCTGTATAGGTCTGCTTCCATACACATATGTGCGCTTATGCTCATCAGCCAATTCAACTATGCACGCTCGCGTCGTAGTCGTCGTCGTGTCTCTCTGCTGCAGCGCCGCCGCCGCCGTTGCGTACGTGCTGTGGATCCAATGAGGAATGGAGAGAGAGAGAGAGAGAGAGAGAGAGAGACGCGCGGTGCGCCGGAGAGAAATGGTGGCCTGCAGCGCGCGGCTGCAGTCGACGAACGGCTGCAAAAAGGAGAGAGCGAAAATGGATGGACGCATAGATTTTCCGAGGATGCAACAATTTTTTTCTCTTTTCACTCGCACCCTGTGCGGCTACGGCATTTTTTGCTGCAAATATTTTTCCGGAAAACTGCTTTCGCGAAGCGCGTCGTCCTCCGCTCTCTCCCTCTGCGGTAACGTGTAATTGAAAATGGAAAATTTTGAGCTTCTGCGGCTTTCGAATTTTTTGACGCGCCCCGATGGAAAACTCGGCTCGAAACTCGGCTCGAGATTGATAGGCGCGTTTTTGTTTTTATTTTTTCTGTATACGAGAGGGTCTGGTTCGAGAGCCACTTTTCACGGATTGAACAAGCTTCGTCTCGATCTGCCCGAAAAGCAGAGTATTATACAAGAGTGGAGAGAAGCGCGCTGAGGAAATTAAAGAGCTGCGGTCTGCGGAGGATAAAAATCCAAAGAAACGAGGCTGCGCACATCAGCAGCTGAGTAGAATGAACCCGCAGCGGAAAGCTCGCGCAGAAAGAGACACTGAAGGAGAGAATTACAGAGATAATGAGAGAAAGAGGAAGAGAGCGAGTAAGCTAGCCCCGGCCCTGCTAAAATAGTTGAGAGAGAGAGAGAGAGAGAGAGAGAGAGAGAGAGAGAGAGAGAGAGACAGACAGAGCGAGCGAGCGAGAGAAATAAAAGAGAAAGACAAAGCATACAGCGGCGAGAGCTCTGTGGGGGTCTGTCGCCGGCGCGCCGGAATAATTTCGTGCGTACAAATGCGCGCGCACACATACACACAGGCCAACGTCCAGCATCGGAGGGGTCGCTCTCTCGCGCACGTATATGATGGGGGAGCAGAAGCCCGACGAGTGTAACGCGCACAGCTGTGTGCACAGACTCGCTCGCCCGCGCACGCTATGGGCCTATACCTACGGGCTGCAGAGAGACCGCAGAGAGAAAAATACGCGAGCGCAACCCCGACGCGTATTACGTGCGTACAGCCGGGAGGAACGGGATGGAGATATATGGGCGCGTAGGAGGAGGGCCCGTTGCGTTGTTGTGCAGTTGAGAGAGACAGAGAGAGGGAGAGAGAGGTGTACACTGCGCTCGCGCGCTAACGAACGAGCTTCGGGGGCTTGTTTTTGGGTATGATGATTCTGATCTTGGAGAGAGCTGCACTCTGCTCGCTGGGATTTCTGGTTTTCCAGTGCGCGAGTTAATTTTCAGGAGCAACAAAACCACTAGTATACGGTTTATTTGCGGCCAAAAGCACAAATTATCCTGCATTGGGATTCCCTGCAATCGAGTTGCAAAATGAATCAACGCCCAAAAACAAGCCTGTATTAATTTTGCAAACCATCAACAGCATGCACACAGGCAGCTATGATAAGTTTTATGCTGACGTCAGACCTTGTTATAACTTACACACGCCGTTATATGACTTCATCTCTTCGTTTGGAGAGCCGCTGCCGCCGTATAATACATATTTTAACGAATATACGAGAGGGACGCGGCAAGTTAGCGGCGCTCGCAATTAGTTATCGAAAGTCAGAGGTCATATCCGTACACACGCGCAGCTCTCCTGAATAAACAAAAGCCATTGCGGTTGGAAGTTGAATGGCGCAATTAGAATTACGCAAACAGTTAACAGCCGATCGAGTGAATTTTCTTTAATTGTTGTTTTCGGAGCAGTGATACACGCGTAACAAAAGATATAGCTCGTTTTGTTTACACGTTTCTCCTCTTCTTCGGCTTGGCCACTTTATTACACTTTGTCAATGAAAAATCGACCTTTATATACAGCAAGAAAATCAATAACAAGCCCAGCAGTACAAAGCCACCTCTTTATCCAGACTGACGTCGTTATTGCATATTTATTTCCCGCGGCATGGTCGATAGCGCGAATCTTAATCCTGAATTTTCCTCTCGCGGACAGTCCTGACACTGGCAAGTCCCTGAGCTTTGTGCTTTCTATTTATCTGTGTTCCGACGTGCGCGCGCGCGCGCGCGCGCGAGAGAGAGAGAGAGAGAGAGAGAGAGAGAGAGAGAGAGCAAAGTCCCCTTCAGTCGGACTCTCTGGCCTTGTCAGGATGACAATCAGTCGTATACCCGGGCTATATGGACCAGCTTATTTCGGATCCTCTCCAAGATTAATTCCTAACTAACCCTTTTGTTGCTTATAACTCGTGCTGCTGCTGCTCTGACAATGGCTCGACAACTTTGCTAAATGATTCGATCGAAGCCAGGCTCGCACGTAAAATATTGCCCGGAACAGAAATCTCGAGAGTTTTCCTTATTTATGTATTGAAAAAATTCTCATCCTGCTAGGAAAATACGCTTGAAATTCAAGCAGCATTGTATAATATTCTCTCCAACTTGCGCGATAAATACGGTATCGACATAAACTTTCCATCGCGAAGACTAGGGCGACGCGAGAGAGAGCGAAAAAAGGAAGAAGAAAAAGAAATCGAACGACCCAATTCGCAGGGCAGCAGCAACAGCAGCGAAGAATAGGAATTCCTCGGCTATTCTTCAGCTCCGAGCTCGTCGGCAGCTAGCAGAAATTTCGTTTATCCGCGCGCACATACAGCTCGCTATCGATTTTCCCGCGGACATACGGGAAAGCATCGCTCGCGTTTTGCTTTTCTCTTCATTCCGTGTCGCGCGCACATACGAGTCTTGACTAGCACTAGATCTTTTTCTATCTTAGGTTCTTTCTTTCTCTCTCGTCGGTGAATACGATGCAAAGCTGCGACGACGACGACGACGCGCGATTTGCTCCCGCCGAGTCGAAAGGAGGAACGGATTTGGTCTTCCATTCGGAGGCAACTACGTTGAGGCCATACGACGTGAAACTTTCAGGGCGGGGCTCCTTGGAGACATTTCGTTGCGGAAGCTCTCTCTGCGAATTCATTAGGAGAAACGCCTCAAATGGCCATATTTTCGGGTGTGTGCGCGTAGTAGGCTTCGTCGGTGCGTGCGTTGTGCAACCCGAAGGAGGAAAATATGATAAGGGAAGACCGCGGTATGGAGTAAATAAGAGAGCAGGCTTTTATCTGCTGCCGAGCGTATCTGGAATGCCCAATAAGTAATGATACAATAATTTCTAACGGCTCTATCAGCCCTGAGCGCGCGCAATATATTTAGGTGCTTCGCCGGCGGTAATCTCGACCGCGAATCTTGTTATGCCTTCTCTCATTCTTTTTTCGATCATACGTTTCCCGGATTTTCCCTTGAAACATCGACATTCATCATCGAGTCTATATCCTCAACGCTCGCCTTTTCATTTCTCCCATCAGTCGTAGGAGGAAAAACAGTAGCTGGTAGCTCGCGCGCTGAAACAAACGTTGCAGAAAGAAAAAGGATTACAGCGCGCACCAGGAGATATGTGTGTGTGTGTGTGTGCAAAAGCCGAGAGAGAGAGAGGGAAAGGGGAGCAAGTGGAGCGCCGCCGCCAGAGCAGATTAAAGATTCCTTCCGTTACATTAATATGCGCTTCGTTATTCCAGAGCGCGCGTTTACGTGCCCGCATGTACACATACGAGAGTCTCTCTCTATCTCTCTCCCTCCCTGCCCGCCGCCGGCTTTGATTTCCTGCTCGAGAGATTCCGCGTAGCTGCGCTCGTGAGCTGGTCCGCGAAAAGAAGCGAATCGGCGTTATCGTCGATAAACTGCTTTCTTTATGCGCTTTTTGAGAAATGCAAAAAGCAAAAAGCCTTCAATTGAACTCGCGGGTATCTCGGGGATTAAAAGTCCTTTGGTCTTGATTTACGCGATGATTCTTCAGCAACTCGGCGAGAAACATCTTTTAAATTGAATCCCGCTCGCGAGCAGTGTAATTTGCATTCAGTGCCCGGCAAGATTCGTCGGTCTGATGTGAAAAAGTTTGTAATATCTTCAAGTTTCTTTGATTTGAAAGCTTCCTCGAGGAAAGTTACGCACCGGTGTATAGCTGCGCCTGTTCATGTCTTGATGAGACTTTGAGCGGAGTTTCGAATTAACGCGCGCGGCGCGAGTTTGTTGTGTATAAAATAAACAATATTCGCGACCTGCAATTTTCCGAAAGCGCCTCGACAACTCGTGTATGTGTATACTCTATTTCTGTACGAAGCTCCATATCGCGCGCTAATAAATAATGAGAATTATAGTCGCTCTCCGCATCGTCTATAATTAACTCATCGTTAACATTGTATAGAACACACGCAGTGCATCGAAAGGAAAACTTCAGTGGTTGCGGCGCTGCTTTATCAGCAGTAGCGGTAGTGAAAAAGTCGGAAAATACTATTATATACGTTCGCGGTTAGAGAGTAAACGATTGCGTAATAAACGCGCGCGTGCGATAAACAGAGAGCGCAGCTGAAACTGTGCTGTGCTCATCTCTCAGATTTCAGCCCGTTCAATATAAATTAACGTGTCGCGAATCTCTCGATATTGTTTCCGTCGACTTACCGCCACCGAATCGGTTTATCGATTCTACAGGTATACCGCCCGAATCAATCATCAGCCATGATCAAATCGAGTATATCTTTTCATCTTAGTTTGCTACCCAGCCCAACCTATACGAATCCCTCTAATCGCGTCCAACCAAGCCCGAATAATCACAAGCCTCATTAACAGGTACAGGCAAAAAAATCGAGAGCAGCGGCAGCATAGGCGGCGACCATTAAAGCAAACACCCCAGAAGCAGCAGCAGCAGAGCAGTGGCATATATCAGAGAAGCGCTCCCGAATTAGCAAGCTCGGAGAACCGCCTCGAGCGGGCGAACGCGCGATTTTCACAGAGTCCCTGCCACTGCACTGCACACACATCGATCGCGCGCAGCATAGCAGCAGCAGCCCACGTAGAGAGAGAGAGAGAGAGAGAGAGAGAGAGAGAGAGAGAGAGAGAGAGGGACCGACCGGCTCGATAAGCTGCATATGCAGCGCGGCGGAGGGAGAAGCTCGCTCGCTGCATGCGAGCGTTATATACGTATACGTGCTGCGCGCCGGAATCCAATGCATTAGAAAACGAGCGGACCGGCCGACCCTCGTTACGCTGCCGCTGCAGCTCTCTCGACGCGCGCTCTCTGCATACGGAAAATTCGTGCGGTCGCCGGGCTTTTCGGCAATGAAATCCGATACGGCTTTCCTTCTCGCTGTAATATTGTTCCTTCTTCGATCTTTTACCTTCGGCAGGAGAGAATTCGATGGAGAGGGATGTATTGTCAAGCGGAAAATTTTCCAAGCTTGATGATTGACTTTGACGTGCTCCCGCAGGAGGAGATCGGAAAGTGGCGGAGGAACATTTTCGTAGCTGCTTTGCATAAGGAGGATGTATGCCCCGCGGGTTGTGGCTGCAGGGAAAAGTTATGGGCGTCGGGAAGTTGGTGAATAGTGCCGGGTCATGAGAAGATAATGAAAACTGATTTGCAAGGGTGAGAGGAAGGTACGGGTAAATTTTTTAGGCTACACTTATTTATTTAAAATCGGCTTACTTTTGTTTTTTCTCGTCTTGAATCCCCGTTAAATATTTCCGATAGAGCTGTGAATGAGCTATGTTCTCGCTTTGATTTTATAATGTCACTATCGATTCTTTCACCGCCGAGAGACATGCAAAATGCACTCCAATATATATTATTTTACAAAATTTAATCTCGCTGGCGACGCGAACGAGAACGCATAAATTTGCAATCAAACGATTTGACCTATCGACTCTCCGCTTCTGCAGTTCACGTTATAAAAACAAGCGCAAAACTAATAACTCGCACCCGCACGTGCCGACGAGATCGCTTTTATCGAACGAGCCTATATTATATACACACTCCGCGTAATTCAACTATACACACACGCGTGCGGGCAGTGCAAAAACGTCGCGCACGAGCCGCCGATTCCCCCGGCGAACCAAAACAATTAGATTAAACTATCGCAAACAAAGCAGTGCAGCAGCGGCGGCGCGTCGAAATTGCTCGCGCTCGCGCGTTTCAAAAACTCTTGATCGATTTCCCGTTACGCGTCCGCGCTACGAATTATTGCGAAATCAGCACAATTTTCACCTATCGAAAGGTCAATCTCCATCGTCTGGAAAGTACCCGAAATGTCACAATTACGCAATGTCCTTAGCAGCAGCGTGCGTTCACTCGTGTCTTGCCGTTTCCATTTTGCGCGTATGTGTGTGTGTGTGTGTTCCTGCAGCGTCACGAATTTCGACCGTAGAACTCCGCGATTAGCTATCGGGAAAAATCTGGTCGAGACGAGGCGGCGGAGATATAGGAAGGAAAGGGGGGCGATAAAAAAGAAGCGTGGACTGGGCGGGGATATGGCTATCGGTGTTAGATAAAAAAGAAAGAAAGTGACGGGCAGGTTCGCCGACAGAGATAAAGGAAGATTCGGTGAAGTGAGAGATTATTTTTGGCATATATATATATA
>QLSS01000152.1:32597-42932 GCA_024372645.1 Trichomalopsis sarcophagae | reverse complement strand
GAGAGAGAGAGAGAGAGAGAGAGAGAGAGAGAGAGAGAGAGAGAGAGCGGAAAGTACACTCCCCTCGCACAGCTGTCAGAAGCAACGGTGTTTTTTAATTGCCTTTGTAATTAAGGACTTTTATGCCATGACTGGGAGCGTATTCTCTATGCTTGTATACACCTATATATCGTGTGTGTGCTTTGTTATTGCGCCTTTCCAAGTTTTAGAACTAGGAATTGCTTGACATTTCAGCCCCCATCGAGTGTATATATACACCATACACAATTAATTTAATTTGCTTGCCCTTTTGGCTAAACCAGCGATATATTAGCTGATTCACTTTCCATCGCATTACACGCGTGTGTTATAATTTATGGCAAAATTAATTTAGCTACATGTAGTACGCAAATATCGACGAATAATTTTCGAAAACTGCAATCGGCGCTAATTAGATGTTGCAAATAGTTAATTTGCAGTTTCTACAAATCGCGCACTGACATATACATGTACATAGAACTACATTTATTATGCATTACGAATTATTTTCAAAATGTCATGCAGTCCATTAGGTGCATCGCTATAGTTGCATAATCGTTCCCATGTTCATATTCATATATATTAATAGTTATAAAGTCATGTATATTTACATATCTCTTTACGTTCGAGCGTACATCTAAATGTGAATTATTTTCTGTTTCAGGTGAGTCCTTACGCAATGACATTACAGTCCCGTAGTCACGTGAGTTTAAAAGTCTCTGAAATCCGACTATAGCGAGCCGAATTTCACGAAGCTCTTCGCCTCTATGCGACTAAAAACAAAACTTTGTGAAAATATATAATTGACGTTGACTCGGCTCCACGACGCGATCGAACTTTTTGACTTGCAAAATTTTCGCCGACTCTTCATTTTCCGAATATCGGAGAAAAGGATTAAAAGTTTGTGTCTACATATATAGAGCCGCGGGCGACGAAGATGTCTCTCTTCATATCGCGCATCCGGACAGCTGTCGGAGTTTCTCTCTTTCGCTTCTTTTTCCCTGGTGGCGTCGAGCGCTCTATTCTCTTTTTTATTTTCTTAACCTGCGCGCGCACGAGGCCAACGTATAGGCCAACGCGGTGCTTCGACCCTCTTGCTTAATTTTTTTATCGCTCAATACGCGCCGGATTGAACCTCCCTCGACTCTCTTTCGGTGCCTCTGATTTTACTCCCTTTTTTTCGGTTAATCAAGAGCTTTAGGTCTAGTGGCTGCTTGTTCCTCCAGCTTTCACTGTGTATGTGTATACCTGTAATCAACGGAAAAAAACTACGCGTTTGGAAATAGCAGGCGAGTCACTTTTGTACTTGACTAGTTTCGGGTGTATAGATAGAACAGAAAAAACTTTAACGAACGCATAGTTGATAGTTTTCAAAATAAAAGCCAGTTTCCCCGTAACCATCAGTCGCATCGTTTATTCTGAATTCCTCTGTGTCAAAGGCAAGATACGCTTTTTATTCGGCTCTCGAGCCAAGTCATCCTATATACATCAACGTGGAGTAGGCGATTCGCTTTCGTGCCCGCTCGATAGCAGACGAAAACCTTCGTGCCCGGAACGATTATTTTCGCGATCCGTCTATTTCCTATGTCTCTCCCGCACAGCGATTCTCTATCAAAGTGTTTTTTTCCTTTCTCGCACGTCTCAAAGAATTCCTACTTCTCTTTCTCTCGCGCAGCCCATTCTCTTTCCTCTAGTTATATCACTGGCTTTCGACTTGGCTCTTGGTCTCTCACAGCTATATACACGAACATATTTCTGTCTCGTTTACTTTTGATTTCGCTCACCCTTTTGTTTTCGCTCTCGCCCCTCCTGCGCTGTCTCCTCTTCCAAACGCGACGTTATCCACCCTCTCGACTCGCTCGCGAGGCATCATTTTGCACCGTCTCTCTTCTTCGCTGTCTACTCATTTTTCTTTCTCTTTCTCCCTTGCCTCCACTTTTATACCTTCTGTGTGTGTTGTATACGGTCTCGATCCGGAGCCAAGGCAATTGGTGTAACTGTTGCTCCAGCAATCTTTGTCGGGCTTTTCTTTCCACTGTACGTTTTTTTCTCTTCTTTGACAAAAAGTATACGGATGATAAAGGACTTTCTTATTAAAATATATTTATTTAGGACGAATTGCATTAACGATGAAGGCGAATCGAAAGCAGGAGTTATAAAATATGAAGAGGATACAAAGGGAAGGTTTCTTTGTATTATACTCATGCATTACGCATTTTGAATATCGAGTATCAATATTCACGCAGAAAGCTGATGAATCCTCGCAATTGAAAAACTTTCAAACATCCACAAGGTACAGCTCCGGAAAAAGAGACAACCTAATTTGTATCCCACAAGTCTGCAGTACGTGTTCGATTAGCTTAGAAATAAAACGAGAGCGCAGAAAAATTAAAAAGCCGCGCACGTAGCTAATTTGAATGTTAAAATATTCCCGGTGCACATAGCGGTGTTGACTGCTTGAATTACCAGTGGTAAAATCGTGTGCGAATTGCAACATGAAATTATTGCCCTGTGGCGCGCTTGCTGCCGCCGCTTCGCGCGGCTGCCGCTGTTTTTTCACCGCTTTAATATGCGCTCGGTCGTATAATTTGCCCGGCGCTAAAAATGAAATTTTCATATAAACGCGCGCGCGCGAGAGAGAGATGCTTCTCTTTTCGCGAATCGCGTTAAATTTGAGCACGAGGGTTCACCCCCGATGCGTCGGGTATAGTCGTCGCCAAGTTTGACGCACTGAAGAGCGGTGATAGTAAAAAACAGCAAGACTAGATTGGGTTTATAAGCTCCCTACGAATATAATAAATTGTTCAAATATACAGACGAGCTTTCGCGGGCACGAGTAAACAGAATTTTAAAGCTCTTTACTGTGCGCCTATAGATATAAAATAAAGCCGTGTATACACGAGAGAGCGAAAACAACTTCTAGAGAGAGTGTACGATACGGCAGGTTGTGGGTGTATCGCGAGCCTCTTTCAGATAGTCCAATTGATATTAAATACATCTCTTGAAATACAATCGATAACCGTGCGCGGCGGCACATCTCCGCGGAGATTCAGCCGTACACGCGGGGCAATTTCCCGCAATGCTCGTCGGGAAATTCGCCGGAGAGAGAGAGAGAGAGAGAGAGAGAGAGAGAGAGAGAGAGAGAGAGCGCGCAAACGCGTATATATGTCACACTCCCAATTTCTCTTTTGCTCTCTTAATCACTGCTGCGCCCGACGACCGCCTTTCCCCCCTCCCTTCTCCCCATCTGTTACTCTGTACTGGCGTCTCTCTCGCTCTCCTTGGCTCTCTGCGAACGTCCATATTGCTTTCACTCGGGCTGACGTTCGTCGGTCGATAAGTCGTCCCTGTCGCGTACACTGGCGTAGCTTTAATGCGCATCTCCTCTTGAAAACTGCTTCCGAAACAGCGTGTCTTCTCTAGGGACAACGACGACAGAGGACCTCGAGAAGTGCGCGACGAATATTGTCCGTTAAAACAATTACGTAATGAGACGCTATGCACTGGCTCGTGTCTGTCTATTGATGATGACGGTTGTATTAGTTTCCGATGTGTCTACGCATACTTTGAATTTTGAAGCTTTGAAGATTGCATCCGACGGTAATACACTTGAAGTGAGAGAGTCGTCGGAAGCTGGAGTTTAGGATGATTGCTAACGAAGGGTCGAGTGTGTTTGATTGCGAGAAATCACTAAACGCTTGACTGCGAATTAACGAAGAGTTTAGACTCATTATTATACTTATACGGTACTCGGCTGTCGCTATCGCGGTGTTCGATAATTTTTCAAATCCGTCTCGAATTCACTCGAGACCGTGTGTTCTTTTAACTATATACTCCAAGACGTAGAGATTAAAACTTCTGATAAAGTAAAACGATAAGACGCGCGCATATAGATCCATTAATCTGGTGTGCATCCTTGAATTAATCTGCTGTTCTATTAACTCTGCGTATCTTTCATCAAAGCTGATTTATTTAAAGTAAAACGACGAAGAACTTTATTAACACGTGGTTATGCATACGGAGATATTATGGTGAGATTTAATTACGAAGTTGAAATTACGAACTAATTTTTTCTCAGTACGAATCACTTTTACATTTTTACTTACTGAAATTATGTAAATAAACTCTCCTACTTATTACAGTCGATTAAGGTACGCCCGAGCGAGTTTAAGCAAAGAGAATTACAAAGAAACGACGATTGAAAATGTCTTTTTAATTTATTCAGCTCTTATACCTTATACTTATACTTATAGAATATATATACGTAAACTTGATGCGCGCAGCGCAGGAAGAAGCGTTTCGCTCGGTATTATGAAAATGCGAAGAGGCGAGCCGTGTAATGGAAAAACAACTGGGCGCAGAGGGGGCGTTTCGAAAAATACAGAAGCCGTATATTGAAAGCTCACCGGTGCGTCGGCTTAACAAGATTACGAGTTGATAATTTCTCTGTGGATAGGAACAAGCGTATACAGTTGGAACGTGTCACAACTTGGTGGTAATCTCGTCTACTCGACTTGAAGATCGAAATTTGAGGAACGCGATTCAAAAAAGTTCGCATACACTACTTGACGAAACAATAATTTTCACTGCCCCCGAAATACACTGTCGACTCTCAGTGCTCCAAGCGCCGAAAGGCAATTGAACAGCAAAAAAGGCCCCTTCAATCACGGCAATCAGGCTTTATCACTGGCTCTTACAAGCATCTCTCGTCGTCCGCTCGATCACGCGCTAATGACCGCGTCAAGCGTACACACATGCACCCTTCGCACACACGCACACACACACACACATACCGCGTGTACATCCAAGAAGCCGCCTCCGTCGCTCTCGGTGCGTATATAAGCTCTACCGGCTCGAAAAACTGTTACAGCCGGTCGGTCATTTCTCTCTTCCAACGCGCGCGCAATTATTTCGACGCGCGCACTTTGCATCCTGTAACGGGACTCGCGTGTGTACACTCACCTTATGTCGCTCGCGATAGAGTGTGTATGTGTGCTCAGCCGAGAGATACCGGAAGAGGCGCAGGACACCGTTGTTGCGTCTGCTTTACGGCTCTGCATTTTTTAATACACAAGTCGTCGGTGCATCCAGAGTACTAAGCGCGGCCGGTTGATCGACGTGTTTCGCGTGGCTATAGCTATATAGGAGGATAATACGGGTATCAATTTTAGCGCCGATGTCGCTGAGGGCGGCAGATTTTTTTTCGGCGAGAAGCTGTTCGTCGACGTCGCCGTTGTACAAGTGAGAGTGTAGGAGAGATAACCCTTTTGATGGCGGAGGAGCACAGCAGCCTACTGCGATGCTGATGTTTGCATTCAATTTGCGTGGAAATTGGGTAATGGACGGCGCTCGTAAAGCTGTTAATTTTAAGCTGATGTTAACATTTTTGTAATCCAATTCAGGCTGCAGCGCGTATTGTTTGATGTCGCTGCTGTATATACGTAGCGAGCTTAAAGAGCTGGCGTTTGAAAAAAAAATAATAAATGTTCACTGGCGTGCGCGGTTATACTGTTTGCAGCTGCGGGATTGAGAAATAAAGGGATTTTTTAATTGCTTGCCGTATATTTGTATTTTATTTTGCGCTGAAAATCGGACTGTTTCTGACCTCGTGATAAACTTGATTATTACAGCCACTTATACTCTTTGTTTCCCAAAACATAAATAATAAGTGGCTGTAACCAACTATCACTAGAAATTTTTTTTTAATATTTTACTTAAAATTTGTAATTTTCAATCATAAATCTTATTTTTATGGCTCAAAAGTGGTTTGTCCCCTTAAGATAGAAATGTTTATTATTTGATGAATTTTATGAATTGATTGCGTATATTCATATACGTCCGTTTCAAAGATAAAAAGAATAATGTACCAGATTGATCGGATATTAGAGTCTAGGGCATTTATAACATGAGCGAAATCGAATTTGCAAATCATGATAAAGAAATGAAGAAATTGACCATACGCCATCTATCTTTACTCGCCAGAGACTCTGAGAGTTTGAGCGGTGACGGGTAGATCGTAGATGAGAATCTCCAATCCAAAAATGCTTTTTAGATTTAACATTTTGAGGTTAGTAATGGCTGCATTTGCAGAGATCGCGCGCGAAAACTATTAGTCAATAGAGCTATGCATTTTTCAAAGCAGGATAACGTGCGTGACATAATACTATGACTTAGTACAAAGGTTCTTGCTCAGTAATATTTAATCGACTGGCGAAGCTGTATACAAAAAAAGATCACTCAGAGCGATCGAGAAAGAGAAAGAAATACGCATATAACCGCGTACGCGAAGAGCAGAGGCAGCATAAGTGCTGAAAAAGAACGTAAAGAGAATATGTTTTATTAATGTTTTAGGAGTCGGGCAGTAGCTCATTGTCGCCCTGGCTTGAGAGAACAGAGAAAATTGAACTTAAGGGACTGCCGTGCTGGTAATGTGTATACACAGGGAAACGGCGGAGGGAAAAAAGTGGCGGATAGACAAAAGAGAGGGACGAATAGACGAGAGTATAAGGCTAGACGCGCTCAGATAAAAAAGACGGAACAAACGTTTGAAAGAAAGGCTTTTTCTTGCGGCTATACACAGCGTATATAGAGCTGCCGCTGCTGCTGCTGCTTCACAATATGTCCTTTATTCCCGAACTGTGAAGTTTATAATAAAGAGCGAATTAAGGATCTTTTTTCGGTCTTCATTATTACAGCTCTCGAATTGTCCGCAGCCTCTCCGCCTGTATTTATACTCGTGTAACTTTGACGTTCTCTGTAATTTCGACCTCGTCCGCAGAGTCGTAACTTTAACACTCGTCCTATATACTGTAACACAATTAAAATTCACTTAGCGAGCAAACGCGTCGAGTTTATATATGATTCCCAACCAATCACAGTAGCAGCAGTGCGACTGGAAGCTCGACGTACGCGCAAATAATACAGCGAAAATTACATCCAACGGCGATGAATAAGGACCACTCCGAAGAATAATGGAGAAAAGGACCGCTGCGAAACTGCAACGAAAATAGTGCAGCGAGCGCGTCGAATCTAATCTGGGATTAGGATGGGCTGTGAGTGACTGGCTATACATATAGCACCGAGCGCTGCTCGGCAGTGCGAAGTTAGCCGGAAAACTTTCGCCGGAGCAGTTGCCAGCGAAGCTTCGATCGATCGTTATGGCGCTGCCGTTACTACGAGCTTCCAGAGCTCGCGCGGTTATCGTGAAAGCGTTATTAGATGGCTTTTTACGCCGATGAGAAACTGTGGCATGGTCGGTCGGACTCTCGGAAATTTTCGAAACGGTCTCGCTGTTAACTCGAAGATGTTGCTCAGGTATTGCACGTACGTTCTTAGTTAATTTATGTTCATGTCTGTCGGAATACAATTGTAGGACCATGTGCTAGATGCGTTTCTTATAATAGATCGATTATTTATTTATTGAATTTATCAAGCAAAATAAACTCAATCGATTTTAGAGTAAAAATATCAGTATTTATTATAGCAAAAAGAATACAAGTTGTAGGAAAAATGTTGGCGCAGAGCAGACTCGAGAGACAGAGGTCTTTCCTCATCGAGTGCTAGGGCTGAACTGTCGCATACTTTTTTTTTCTCCGTGAGGGTTATCCCAGGCCTGCGCAGAGCAGATGCCCGTATGTACCCAGTTCCAAGTTGCGTACGAAGAAACGCCATCGAACTGTCGCATGCTGTCTATAGGCCGCAGAGGGCTGCACTCGTAGAGGACTGCAGCTTAGATGCATATTTCGCCTGCATATAAAAAAAAGGTCCGGAAGCATTTTATTGCACATCTGGACACATCCTAATCCGAGGACCGGGGACGGCACGCCTCGAAACGGTCAGCGGGCGAAAGGTTTATTAAAGGTACCTGGGTGTGGGGTTTTTCCCTTAATACCAAAATGCTTAAAATATAAAGCCATGCTCGTGCACGTATTTCTCAACACTCCCACTTATTTTGAGCATTCGATTACATTTAAACTTTCACGCAAATTAAAATATAGTTGCTTTGTCAGCGGTTTAGTGAAGATATCAGCGAGCTGTTCCTTCGAATTTACATATTTGACATCTATTTCGCCGCGATTAAGAACATCACGAATCATATGAAACATCTATGTGCTTTGATCGCTTGTGATCGTTACATTCGAAGTTGCTTGCAATTTTAATAGCAGCTTGATTATCGACATACATAGGTATTTTCCTCGGTATTTTCTTACATACTACGTTCAACTCATTCATCATTCTGCGCAACCAAATAGCTTCTTTCACACCATTCGCTAGCGCAACATACTCCGATTCGGCGGTCGAAATTTTTTGTAAATAGCGCAGCCTCTATGCACCGTATGGTCTGTCCGTAACAGCACGTCGTTGAGGATTTACTCCTGGGTGTGCGCCCGCAGGAGGGATCCCCACAACGTGCAATTGCTTACGCTCTTTGATCTTTTTTGTCGCCAGTATCGCTGGCGACAAAAACATTTTTAGGCAACATATACGCGCATACTAGCGGGGAACGTTGGACTCGATATTTTTCGATACAATATAATAATCGCAATCATTCTTTTCTATGGGAGATACAATAGAGCTCATTTGTTCAGTAATAATCAGTTCACTGCATGCGCGTCAGCTCCATAAATTGTGGAAAGAACTTGAATAACCGATAGATACAGCGCACTTCGTATATAGTCAGTGACACGAGAGATGGAGAAGTGCGCTAGGCTAATCAAATATGTCCAGGGAGCAATCAGTGCGACGCGTAATTCGCTTCTATATTTCTCCCTCTTTTTCACGAAAACAGTCCGCTCTGCGATGATAATAGAAAATGAGAATTTCGCGCAGCAGTAGTGCAACGTCGAGAATAAAGAGAGACGACAGTTTGGACAGATTTCGTTCGTTCGCTCTTTATAAATGTTCCAAATGAAGCTGAAGAGGAGAAATTTTCAAGCCACTGCAATGCAGGCAATTAGCTCACTCTCGCAGCAGCAGCAACCGATGTCCCCTGAGGGAGAGTCCAAAGAAAATTCCTTATTATTACTTTGCGCTCTTTGTTATAAGTGAATCGCTGACGGCCGCCTGCACCGCGGCTCTCTTAATGACTTGGAATTCTCTCGTTGATACTCGCTCATGCCGTGATTGCGTGTACTCTGCACCTTACAGCTCTCGACGTTGTAAATAACGAAAAAATTTTCCTCGGTTGAAATAACCCGAGTATACACTCGAAATTCGTCCCGGAATAATAACAGAAGTCCGGAATTAAAAAAATACGTGACCCGGAATCTTTGTGAAATAGAGGTGTCCTGAATCTTTCCAGCACTCGCTGTAATAAGAACCGCGCGCTCTCTCGCGCGTGCATTTTCCTTTAAAAATAAAAGACAAAGGATGTCTTTAATATCCCGTATATACACACACACATTCGTTTCGAAAAGATAGCTCAGCTCGAGGGACCTTCTCGGAGCCGAGTTTGGAGTTGCGTCGCCGGTAATTCTTCTTCTCAGATTTTCTCGCTCTCTCTCTCTCTCTCTCTCTCTCTCTCTCTCTCTCTCTCTCTCTCTCAGCTCTCCCTATAGTCTTACGCGTCTCCAACGACGGCGACGATCTACCTTGAAGTATGTGGGTCTAGGAGACACGACTTCTAACTTTTGTTAATTAAATTCTCCCGCAGCAGCTAGCGCTACTCTAATTAAGTGAAATTCGCAACTGCTGGTAAAACGCTTTCGGATACACGTTATGCGCGCGCGGATGATTAATCGCGCGCTAGGCTGTATCAAATGCGTGAATTATAACGAAGGGAGAAATAGAGTACTGCTACTGTACACTATCGCTTATTCCTCTGGCGTCTCCTCAGAAGCGACGTACTCGCTGGAAAAATCAAGAGTTACGAACAGGAGAGTGTGTTTTGGAACGGAGGGTTGCGGGGAATAATTCAAAACGCTCCGCGCACACTTGCATATCTCGCGCAAATCTGCAGCAGCAGCAGCAGTGGCAGAAGTAGAATATAGCAATGTGCGGGAGAGAGAGAGAGAAACCCTTTGGCGGCAGTAGCATATAGAGCGCAGGGGCGGTTATCGATTCCGTGGAACCGCCCCCGCGCGCCTGGCCACACGGCGACTACTCTGCCGCTGCCTCCCCACCACCTACACTTCCGGATAAAAGGACGTCAGGAGCGAGGTCTGCGCTGCAGATATATAGCTAAACCTTATACCCTCTTTCCATCTTGCTCTCTTTTCTCCCGCTCGCTCTCATTTGCACGCTCATTCCACGTCTTTTACTCTGCTCCCCATCTCTCTCTCTCTCTCTCTCTCTCTCTCTCTCTCTCTCTCTCTCTCT
>QLSS01000152.1:0-32587 GCA_024372645.1 Trichomalopsis sarcophagae | reverse complement strand
TCTCTCTCTCTCTCTCTCTCTCTCTCTCTCTCTCTCTCTCTCTCTCTCACACACCGAATAGCTGCTATGCGCGCGCGGAGAAAGTGAAAAAAAAGAGGATGAAGAGAGAGAGAGAGAGAGAGAGAGAGAGAGAGAGAGATCCTGACGTCTGTCTTTATCGCTCGGGCAAACTTCTGTGTACACTTTTTCCTCTCTCCATCTATATATACGCGTACAGCGTTTTTGCGCTTGGCGAGCGAAGAGCGTTTTTTACACGGCTCTTGCGCTTTCAGCTTCGGTCTTCTTTGCTTCTCGTTCGCGCGCGACACTCAATATTTCCCGGCGAGCGCAGTCGCGTCTGTCTGATCCACTATTCGGAGCTCTATATCCTCAATCGAATTAAGTCCCATTTCAGCTCGCTCCCGAAGCTATGTCTATATGAGTATACAGCGGCAGTTACGACCGGCGGCTGCTCGCGACAGTCTATACTCGCCGTTGTCGCTACGCTGCAGCTATATAGCTACGCTGCGCGTTATTATAAAGCCATTTGGATGAGTTTAACCGATGGGAGAACGATAGCGGATTCCCTCTGACCTCGCGACGACGTGGCTTCGAAAAGAAAAATAACCCACTGCAGCGGCGGCACAGAACTCGTACTCGAGTGCAGTGAGAGTACATAAAGCAACTATACTTCCTTTGACCTGCACACGTGCGCTATACTGTGTATGCGTGTATTTGCGATCGAGCGCGAAAGAACAACGGACAGCCGAGCGTCGCGGAGAGATAAAAGCTCGCGCGCGGCATATTGTATACACAGTACAAAGGCCACTGCTGCCGCGCTGCGTTGGGAGAAAGAAAAAGGACGAAGAAGATGCCGAGAGAGGGCTCGGAAAAAACAAAGTGGAAACGCGCGCGCGCAGGTGTGGTAGAGGGAATTGAGACGAGCGTCAATGGTTGTGCGAGAGAGCTGAAAGGCCCTTGTGAGCATGTGTGAGTGCTCGCGGACGGGGTAAAAAAGCGAGAGTTGCTGTGGCGGGTGTATAGGCGAGAGGGAAAGCGGAGGAAAGTAAGCGAGTCGCGGATAGTTGAGAAATTGCCTATACGCAATCTTACGGTGATTAGCATCGCTGATACAAAAGAAACCCCGAACAAAAGCTCTGCTCCGCGCCGCTGCTTCGTATACGAAAACGAAACTCGCGCTGTCATCTCGTAACATTAACGAACAAGTCCGGAGCGAAAAGCAGCAGCGGCAGCAGCAAACTCGGCCACGCGCCATAATTTCACTATAGCTGCCGGCGCACACACGCGCGATAAATCGAAGCCGTGCATATACGCGTGCTTATCAGCCAGCGCGAGCTTTTAATTTCATGCACATCCATCGACGGCGTCGCTGCCACAGCACACGTATGTGCAGAAACGCACACATACGACGAATCGATACTGCGCTTATCCAATGGCCAAACAACATGAACGCCGAAATTGCAGATGCCTCGTCCCCCGTATGTAGTAACGACGAGAGAGGGGGCGTATATAGCTATACGCGCGGATGTATATGTAAAGAGGAGAGAGAGAGAGAGAGAGAGAGAGAGAGAGAGAGAGAGAGAGAGATGATGATGATGGTTGAGAGGATTGAACATCGCAGTAGGGTTATGGCATGCAGGTTACGGCCGGGGCCCAGAAGGGATTACCTTTTACCGCCGTTCTGCGGCTCTTGCCGCTGCTGCTGCACGCTGTATACGTAGTGTGATGTCGCCTATTGTTCTATCTCTGTCCCACAGCCAGAAGCCCTCTCTCTTCTCTCGCTGTACATGACGCGCGTGCATTATTCTTCGTTTGCGGGAGAGGCGCTTGCGGTCGCTGCGCGAAATTTGAAATTAATGCATTTTTCTTCGCCGTGACCAACGAAATGTTATACTGCGTATCATAGCTTTTGATGTAGATGCGAACGCCTTTTCCAGCTGCTAATGAAAAGATAAAAAGTGCAATGTTTATGCCTTACAATAGTCGCGAGTAGATGGGAACGGAAGTTTAAACCCCCCGAAAAGAGAGCAGAACCTACTGCAGCTCTCTTTTTCAAAGCATTCGTATATTTTTTATACATATAGGTAGACCGCTATAGGCGGGAGAGTCTGCGCGACGAGGAGGATTTCGGGGCCGATGACGTATGCGATGTGCTCTGCTCTCCCGCGCGCGCACATGTATTATATACAGAGAGGGACGGCTTTTTACTTTTATTAAGTGCCGCACGTTTTTATTGAATCAATTTGCCGCCATTACCACCGAGAGCTTCTCTCCCTTGTAAAAGTGAAAATTAACGATTATCGTTTTTCACGTCTGCGCGACACTGGAGAGATTATATCTATATGGACTCGACACCGCGTGTCGTCTTATAATAAGCGCGGGAGAGCTGACTGTGCGGGATAAATCTAGATTTATGACTCGATTTTGGGAGGACAATGTAGGCGACGGGGTCACATTAACGAGGAGTGTATTATTCATGAAATTATTGACTGTTTATGGACTCTGGGTATACATTAGTGAGTGAATTAGCCGGCGTCTTGTTAAATCGCCGTGTTTTGCTGTAAATCAGTCGGTTTCGCAACGGACGCGCATTTTTTGTTTTTTCGCTCTTAGATATGAAAGCGATTGCATCACTGATGAAATATTAGCCGAATCGTGCTTCAACGCGTTTACTTGCAAAACGAATAAAATCATAAATGAGCAAAAAAAGGCTTCGAGAATTACCATATTATTAATTATAATATGACTCGCCCGCGGGGCTGAAAATATCGAACGATTAAAAGTCCCGGGGCTCGTTCTCTCGTGACGTTTGCTCCCGTACTATACATAACTCGCCCGCGGCCGTCTAATTAATCGGCGGTAAGTGGCAGAGTGTCTCATTAAAATTTTCGTCCAATCCCGATAAGGCAATAGCTCAATTTTCTCGCTTAACGCGCGACTTTTACTTTCGCGCTTCTTCTGTGCGAAATTCCGATTGAAAAATATTGCTTCGACCTCTTTTCGAAGGAGCTTCCTTTGGGTCCTGAAAGCATTGACTTCCAGCCAAATAGCTGAGAGAAAAAAAGAAAGGAGGGTGAAAGCTCTCTGATCGATCATTCGTGTTTTACCCGAAAAAGTAAAGAGGTTTACGAGCTTAGATTTTTTGATAATGGGACAATCTGCGATATCGAGGAGAGCCTCTCTTGAGGAATTTTCACAAATTTTTGCAACTATTGGGTGAAATTATTTGTCGATAAGATTTGTGAAGCACAAGCAGCTTTCATTCCAGAAATTTTTGATAATCTTTCAGCATTTCGATCTAAGGGCTACAACGGCATGTAAATTCAACAATTTAACTGTAATATACGAGTAAAAATTCAGTTAAACTCGCGGCAAATGAAAGAGTGATTCGATATCTAGACAAACGAAAAATAAAGCGATTGCAGGACAATCAAGATCCTCTCTTTCTCTCTCAGCCGAGTAGTAAAAGAAGAACGGCATTAGGTCGGATATATAACGTACAAAGAACGAGTCGACGGCAAGATGGAATAAAAGAGCAAGGATGAGATGGAGCGAAATTCGCAGATAGCGATCCGAGTCTAATTGATTGATCAATCCGCTTTCCCAGACGTACCATATATATAGCTATACATGTACAACATAAAATCATCGATGGAAATTCCATCCAATGCGCGCCTCTGCCAAATAACACTCGAGAGATAAATGACGCGCGTCGATTTTCAGCGGTCGCAGTTTGGAAATAAAGAGCGACTCTCGCGGCAAACTAATAGACAAGCTAATGAGGTTACCGGTAGCCAGTCGAGCACATCGATCGGCAGCGACAGCGGCGCAACCTCGTGTACCGTTGAACGCATATAATGGCCGCCTGCGCGTGAGTTTCAGCTTCCTCTCGAGGAAATGATTAGGCCCAGAAGGAGAGGGACAAACTTTCCGCGGTCGACGACCGCCTCTCTCGATCGCGCGCGGCTGTACGTGAATTTTCACACTGTATATATCGGATGAACTTTCTCCGCTGCTGCTGCACATCGTTAAATTTGCTTCTTTCTTTGCTGTTTTTTATTTGTCAAGCACCGGAGCTTTGAGGCGGAGAAAGAAGCAGAGCTTTTGGGGTGGGGTTATAATAAAGCAAAGTGCGTCGAGATAAATGCCGCGTATATAAATTAATTGATCTCATCCCTCTCTCTCTCCCTCCGGCATAAAGTGCGGTTTAAAGAGAAAAAGGTATTAAACAGCTTGGTATATGAGGCTAACTTTCATCGTCCCCTCGCACCTGCGGCGCGTTGAAAAAGGCGGTATAGCAACAGCAGCGGCGGCGGCCGCAATACAGTAACGACGCGATGTCGGCGCATTCCCAATAACAGCTCGGGCGTGACATGCGCGACCGGCTGCCATTACTGCGGGGGCCGACGCCGATAACTGATAACGCGCTCAGTATGTCAGAGCATTCGCGGCGTCGCTTCCCTCATTACTCGCGCGTTTGCGTGTGTGTGTGCGCGTGTGTGTGTGTGTGTCGCCTCGACCCCTCGCCGCGCTTTGTCCCTTGGTAATACGGCCACTTCGTCTTTGCTCTCTGCGGCGATGCTCTTGGTGGCCTCGATCGAGTCGTTTTTCTCTCGCACGAAGAGATGCTCCTTGTGTGGCTCGATCGGTTTTTCTGCACTTTTTCACGGAGAATTTCTCTTCCTGCACGAGACTGAGGGATATGGACAGTCTGCGTATAGCTGTTTTGCACATCGTTCATGAAAAAATCGTTCGTGGGTTAGGATCTAAATAATTGTGCGCTATTATCAGTCTAGCGAAGCCTGAATACTTGAAAAGACGATCGAACAATCAACTCCTTCAAATCTGATCTCGTGGCTCTGCGGTCGCGCATTTAGCGTTTCCCAATAGATGATAAATAATGCATGGATACTAAGCATATACCGTGTCGCCGCTCGATTCTCCACGTAGACCTATGCACGAATCGTCGACGATTCGTCTATAAATATAAGTCCCGTCGTCTATACACCGACGCTTTGTGTTGTTGTTTTCTACAGCTATAGTAAATACGAATGAGAAAGAGCCGTTTTAATTTGCCGGATAAAATCGTCCAGGACCTAACATAAACACTCGAGACTAACATAATCATTCATACAGGTAGATCGACGACGATGAATTCAGCACGAGCCTAATCCTCGAGTCTCCGTTGCGCTCACTCAGTGGGACAATGCTGCGGTCGAGCTTGGCAGCACTGCAGCGGCAGCAGCAGCAGCCGGGAATTTATCGTCGTCGGCGACGCAGTCGCATTGGCAGTCTCTGCCGCGTTGCTTCCGGTCTACGACCTCTGTGCCGCGCGCGCGACGAGGGAAATAGAAAGCCGAGAGGCTCGAGAGGGCTGAGGGTGGAAGACCCTTTCGCGCAGATGCGCGCGCGGAAAAGCATACGATACGCGCGGCTCTACTTGTATCGCAATGAAAATTTTGATGCAGTGGATAGGGATTGAGCGGGCTGTTGCACGAGGTGGATGTTTTTTGTGAGTGCGTGGGTGGGTAGGAGAGCTTTTTCGAATGTCTTATATTGGATTTGCTGAGTTTTTTTTACTTGGATAGAAGTTGAAGTTTCTTCGATTGAACTAATTGAAACTAATTAAGTTAAATTTCGCTTGTCGTCTGCAGGTTGTTGTAAACCATATTCAGCTACTATCTGAAAACTTAACGCATGCAATAAAACTTTGCAGTCTCTTTTCCTTCTTAAACAATGATGAAGCTACGGCAATAAAACAAAAGTCGGATATTGGAAGAACTCTCTATAATTTCAACGCATCGATCTTCAATGTCTTTGAATTTTTCAGTCAAAGTTCACGTTCATGTGAAAATGGGTTGAGTACTACTTTTGAAGGGACACGATGATTCAGATAATAAACCAGAGAGATTGCGTTTACATTAGATATCCATTTTCGCAGCAAAACCCAAGCCCCAGCAGTTAGCATCGCCCAGTACAGAACCCGACAAATAAGCGCTCTCTTTTCAATTCCCCGCGATTCGAATGTCACTCTCCATCGCGTGTATATCTCTCCTCTCTCTCTCTCTCTCTCTCTCTCTCTCTCTCTCTCTCTCTCTCTCTCTCTCTTTCTCTCAACTCTAACGTACCGCTTCCGGCAAACAAAGATCGGCCGCAGCAGAGCGAGTTCGCCCGCGTGCCGCGACGGAAAATCGATGCCGAGACCGCGCGCGCGTCTCCTCCTCTCCGGCTGCACACAGCATCGCCGCGGCCAAAAAGCGCGCGCTTACACCCCGCGAGAAAATCATCCATTCGTACGGCGCTTTTCCTCCTCGAACCCGATGCGCAGCGCGGACGCATGCATCACGTGAATTAAAAGGCGAATTTCTCTGCATTTCAGAAGCGGACGTGGCGGTGCGCAAAGCAACGGACGTGGCCAGTGCGGCAGCCTGCGGGGCGTCGAAAATGGTCGCGTCGACGCACAGCCTCGATGACCTGGGGGTGAGCCACCTGACCAGCAGTGCCAGTCACCTTCCGCATCAGTCCGGCCACCATCACCACCACCACCATCACCACGCGGCCTACGCCAAGAGCGCTCAGGACAAGCGCAGCCGGCTGAGCGACGTCATCAACAACCTCCGCAAGAAGGTACCTCCGCCGCCCCCGCCGCCCCCTCCGGAGCCCGCCAGCGCCGATCAGCCGGGTAGTAGCAGCAGCGTCGAGCGTAACCTGGAGACGCTGGAGAAGTACGTGATGACGGTGCTCAACGGCGTCATCGACGACGAGGCCAAGCAGGACAGCAGCAGCGGCAGCAGCGGCGGCAGCGGTAGCCAGGAACTCGGCGCCAACGCGCCAGCTACCGCCCACCAGGAGGATGCGCAGCCCGAGGATGCTCACGGCAAGGAGCCGGCCGTCGTGCCGGCCTCGAGGGACGGCGACGAGAAGCTCGAGCCGTCCGAGGCCCACGAGAGCAAGCTCGACGCCGCGGTCCCGGCCGTGCTCGAGCTCGCCGAGAAGAAGGAGCCGGAGAAGAGAGCCGACGACGAGTCGAGGGAGACCAAACTCGAGGCCGACTCCAGCACGTCCGGCGGCAGGCAGCAGGACGAGGCCAGCTCTCCCAGGACGCTCGGCGCCATCATCCTCGAGAGGCTGGAACGCGCGCCGAAGAAGGACGAGCCCGAAGAGCTCAGGACGGTCTGCACGGAACTGATCAACGACCTGCTCAACGACATCCTCCAGGCGGTAGACACGCCCGTCGACAAGGAGCTCGACCCCGGCTCGGCGCAGCAGAGCCTCCACTGCAGCCTGCCCCTCGACAAGGTCGCCTCGGTCCTACCCAACTGCCAGCAGAGCAGTGAGACCAGCAGCAGCAGCGCTAAGAGCCCGACGAAACCGAGCTCGCCGACGGTGCGGCACCTCTGCCTCTACTGCGATCGCAAGTTCCTCTCGATCTCGTTGCGGCAGCGGCACACCGAGCGCGTCCACCAGGCCAGCGGGGGCCGTCGCTCCGAGCGAAACTCGCGCAAGCCCGGACAGCAGAGCTGCCAGTACTGCGTCGACCGGAGCGCCGAGAACCTCGAGGGTCTCTTCCAGCACATGGTGGGCAGCCACAGCGACAAGTACCACGGCTGCCTGCAGTGCTCCACCAGGTACCTCACCCGCGACGCCCTCACCTCGCATATACAGGACATCCACAGCCACGTGACCGTGCAGATGGAGAAGCTCAAGGAGCCCATACCCACCTCGGTGAAGGAGCTGGTCAAGCTGTCGCCGCCGCCGGTGCCGGTGCCGCAGCCCGCCGTCAAGGAGGTCAAGGAGGTCAAGGAGGAGCCGAAGCAGCCCTCCCACGAGTTCGACAGCACGTTCTACAGCAGCGTCAGCTGCAACATCCGCGAGAACCTGCTGCACCACCTCGATGGCAAGATCCAGGACTCGGGCGCCGCCGCTCCGAGCTGCTCGGCCGGGACCGCGCCGTCGCCGCCCGGCCAGGCGGCCGCCTCGCCGGAGAACAGCAGCAGCTGCAAGACGCCCCAGTACCAGCTGCCGATAGACATCTCGCTGACGGCCGTGACGCCGGTCTACAGCAAGGACTACCCGACGGCCCCGGAGGACTACGAGAACACGAGCGAGTACGCGGGCAAGCCCAGCAAGGGCTGCGGACGCGCCAAGCCGCGCAGGGTCTCCTTCGAAAAGTACAACTTCCCGCGCAAGTACGACGGCAAGGAGCAGTGGAGCTGCTCCATCAAGGATCTCAGCAAATTCGACATCTCGACGCAGCTGACGCTGCGCAAGAAGCAGCGCTTCATCAAGGAACGCACGACGCTCAATCGGCTAGAGGAGCTCACCGTCACGTCTCTGCCCGAGGACGACAAACCCAGCGTCGATGAGACTCCCGATCTTGTGCAAAGTGAAACCGCTAACGCCGCTGGTGGCGAGAGTGACGCTGTTGTGAAGAAGGAGGAGTGCGCGACTGACGCCGAGGCGACGGTGTTTAGCAGCGAGTTCGAGAGTTTCATGAGGCTTAACAAGTGGTGCGCGGGCAGCAACGACAGGAAGAAGAACGCGGAGGTCGTCTACGCGGAGCTGACCGGCGAGTGGTCCCGACCGAGGGTCTACATATGCGGCGCCTGCGCCGAGAGATACGTGAGTGTTTAAGCTACTTTTCTCCAACTTTGCCAAGCTTGAGAGAGCCTTATGCAGAGAGGAGATATTCCGACGGGCTCGCTTTTCTAGAAACGTCTCAACGACGTTCTCGGAATCGCTAGATGCGCGTACCGTTTTGTTGCTTCGAGGAGGTCGATGGGATTATTGAAAATTATACATCAGGCACTTTACTTAATGGTGTGAAAGATTTTCTATGTAAATTTTCGACGAAAATCTCGTTTATCTCAAAAATGCTCTCCGCTAAAAGCGTAATAAATCTAGTCAAAAGTTGAATAAAGTTCAAGTAATCCCGAGTATATATAGATATATAGATAGCAGGATCTATGCGCTGACAAAAGTTGTTTGTCCATCGGGGAACTTCTTGCTAAAACTTGCTCGCTTGACTTGCGACTTTCCGAAGGAAGTTGCTCGCGTTCTAAAATCATTTTTAACTTTCATTTCATTCGAGTGATAAAGCTACGAGACGCAATTATACCTTTCCTCAATAACAAAATGCCTCGACGTGTACTTGAGCATAATAGCTCCAAACTCTTAGTCAAACGCTTCTCAGCACATTAAATAGTCAACGATTCTAACCGTTTATCATTTCAACAGACGACGCTGAAAGAGCTGGAGGAGCACAAGTCGGCGTCGCATCCGAACGTCTGGTGCATGCACTTCGAGTTCTCGGGCGACCAGCGCGAGCTGTACAAGCACCTGGTTTTCCTACCTGGCCGTAGCACCAGTCCGACTCCGAGCATGAAGACGCGCCAGCAGACTATCGCGGCGAACCAGTTGCCTGAGAAGGTCTGCACCAAATGCGCCAAGAGCTGCGTCAGTCTGGGTGAGCTGCACCGACACATGCTCGAGTGCGGAGGTGACCAGGCTTGGCTCCTCGGACTCTTCGGCAACGGCAAGAAGAAGTGCAAGTGGCGACCATTCGGTAGCCGCAGTCGACGCCGCAGGCAGCGCGGAATGAAGCGCAACATACAGAACTCGCAGACGCCCAGGAACGCGGCGCCTAGGGAGAGGCCGCCACCCAGTGGGCCACGGGTACGGCCCAGTGACCGTAAGTGTTAGTCGGATCTTTCTTATTTTTCGTTTGCTTGATCATCATTTGGAGTTTTTTATTGTTTTCATTCGCCAGTCATCGTAAGTCATTAACGTATTAATACCATATAACAAGTTCATATAACAGTATAAGGCATATTAATAACACTAATACAACGCTAGTTGATCGAAAGAATAATGATACAAACAATTCCGTGCTTTTTTATTGTAACATTTAAGGGGGCGTATATTTAACATTGACCGCGTGTAACTTATTTGCATATAGCTTAGATATGCGTATAACGCCTAAGACACATCCTACGGGATTAGACTCTTATCTGTTTGCTTAAATTATGCTATATACTTAAGCAGGCATAAATATACTCATAAGTTCATTTTTATCTCAAATCATTAATACGCACAAATCATCGACTGCCAATTTATTAGTTCATAACTGTTCGCGAATTTATTTTACTTGTAAAATATTTACAAAAACTTTTGAATGTTACCTTTATAAATATAGTCTCTATTTTATAGCAATTAATTTAAAAAACAATTCGAAACAAAGATTAGGAAGAATGCTTTTTTTTACTTTTAGGCGAAAGCATTCAAAAAATGTTGGCCAACCTACCAGCGAAGAGAGCGACACGAAAAGTCCTCCAAGAAAACGCCGCACGATCTCAAGGCCGACTCCGAAATGTAAGTTTCATCTTCGTCGTCATTTGCGCCCGAAAAAGTTGTATAAATAACTATATACTCAAAAAAGGAACAAATCATCACATCATTCTGCTAAAATCCGCTTATTCTAGTCCGAATATGCATCAATTCTAACGCGACGTTCCACTTAATATCGCTTCAATAAAATGACATTAAGCAATAATTATATAGCGCGTTGTACAATTTGATGATTCACTGCCTCGTACTCTGATTAATAATTGCGCTCAATTATTATAACACCTGACGGGCCGAAATTGGGTTAAGTTAACGTCTAATGAATGAACATGCTGCTGCACAATTGAAATGTCAACGCATCCATTGTGTCAAATGTTCGCTGCGTAACAATTATACTATTCGAATTTGCAGCTGCGATAACTGACCTAATATACTTTTTCTTAAATTCGATCTGCAATGTTTACGATCTATCTACATCTCTAAGCAAGTGCGATAGACGGGTAAAAGATTTTACGCATGAAAAACGTTTGATTTGCTTTTACATTCTGGCTCCCTGCAGAACTTAAGACACTATTTTCGATATCCAGACTTTCTCCGGGAGTCGATTAACCGGACACTGCGCGTCGCCTACTCTAAACTTAACGGCACAATATAATCCGTATAGACGTTCTTGTGTGAGACACAATAAGTATACGCTTTGCAGCTATAATAACTTTAGGCGCTTGAGACAATATTTATCGCTCGTTTAGAAGTATTTATTAGACATAATTTAATCTTCATAAATGCCTGAAACAATCATTTAAAATTAATTTTTATTTTTATTGCAATTACATGTCACGTTGATAGCACTATTATCAAAATTATGCCATCAACATTAATTGACTAATGATGATTGATATAAATTCAAGCAATCCTATATCATTTTGAGTATTCGACGTCGCATGATATGCAGGCTCAATAATGTTTCAACGTGATAATGGCATGCAAATCTTTGATATTGATTTTAAAGAACCGAATTTCGTAACTTTTTATAATTCAGGCTAAAAATGAAAGCCTGTTATGAATAATCGAATAAAATAAGTCGTTTCGGTTCATTCATTTTGTATGATTTGTGTCGAATTTTGAATGCTCCTTCATGACAGCATAATTCATTGATCAATAATACGCACGCGAGCACACTTCTAATAAAGTAGGATCCCCAGAGCCGAATCAGATACACAAAGCCGCAGCAGACGTTTGAACATTTTCCTTAAATCGTATAAGCTCATTTGTACCTACCGACGACCTCACTCTCTTTTAAACGCTACAATATTAAGGGAAAAAAGAATAAGAGGGACGAGAAATGCCTTTATCCGCGCTCATGCTTATTGTATTGTAGCTTTCTCGCTAACGGCGAATTCTCGGCTAGCCCCGCGTGTTAATTGCAATCTCCTCTTACGACGAGTCGAGAGAGATCAAAAAGAATCGAGGCGAGGAACGCGAAAAAGAAAGAAATGCTAATACGAACGGAGAAAAAGACAAAGATGCAGCGCACGAAAGAAATGGGATGAGAAGGGAAGAGGAAAAATTGCCCAGCAGGAAGAGAGAGGGACAAAGAAGCAGGATAAAGTTGCCAAGGAAGAGGGACGTCGGGAGGGGGGGCGGATGTACTGCGAGAAAGATAAATACTTTTATTAAAATTCAAAGTTTTATTTTATCATTTCTTGAGAGCAGATTTGCATTATGAATCGAGGGGGCTGTGAAAAGATCGTTATAAATCTTTTTTATTACCTATATTTAAAATGAGTTGAATTCGTTCAATTAATTAAATAACTCCTTCTTTTTATTTTAATGTCGCATCAAGGAGAATTATTTAGAAAAGTATCGACTTTCGGTAATGAAGAAAGCTCGACATTCATCTTTATAAGATACCTGGAATTATAAATGAGTGAACGGGTGCGTTATACAGATTCCTGGCGAGCACACGGGATAACTCCGCTAATAGAAATCGATCGTATATGCACTTTTATAAATATCCTTATAGTTTTCCTTCTTTACAAGATTGTGTATACCTTTCTAGATTAGATAACGAAAACACTTTTCTAAAATAGTTCAATATCGAAACTTCTCACGCAGCTATATCAAGCCTATGAATGAATCGAAGCGAAAGAAAAAACAATACTTTATCTTACTCCGGATAAGTCAGAGCAAAAAAGAAACCGTTCCATCGACGAGCGGATTCCGCGTAAAAGTATGTATCGTAATGCCGTGTATACCTTCGTACAAAGAGCCAGTCTGCAAAAAATAATTAAAAGAAGAAATAGAAAGCTTCGATCGCAAGAGCGAAAAAGAAGAAGCCGTAGAAAAATAACAAGAGTTAAAAGAATCGCACGGAGAGCTTGCTCGGGAAAATGCGAACTCAACGCGCGGCGCCGCGACTGGAGAGAGAGAGTAGTATATAAGTTTAGGTCAGTTCTCGACTCGGCGTCGGCGACGTCCGAGATTTTCCACGTCTAGCGCGGCTGCTACTCGGCTGACCCAAATGCGCAGCGTCGCCGCGGCAAACAAAGCGCGCGGAAGAAGAAGGTCGACGGGCGATAATGCGAGCGCGCGCCCCGTGATAAGACGCCGTAATGCTAAAGTGAGAGACGGACGACTGCTATGTGCGCGTATGTGTGCGGCTAGAGAATGGAGACTATGGCTGCGCTACTGTGCATACACTGCGGCTCTGCGTTATCGATTCGACAAAGGGTGTGCGAGGGCGCCGATAATCGCGGATTCGAATGACGCCCTGGCGATTAGGCGAGACCTTAATTTACGCGGTGTGTGCTTAGCTTGTCGTTTGACCTCTGTTGGAGGTTTGATTTTTGACACGAACCTGTGATTTCATCGTTTGGCGCGCGTTGAATTTGTTGAAAATGATTGTAAAGTTCAGTGTTCATAACTATTAACTAAACATAAGTGATTTGATATTAAACAAGGCATTTCCGTACCGCGGCCGTGCTTAAAATAGTACATTACGATACGTGCGACTTAAATGGTTCTTTTTTACACGGCGCAGTTAGCACCCGAGCGTAGCGAAGGCGCTAAGCGCCGTGTAAAACTGAACCATTCAAGTCAAGATTATCGTATAAAATTTTATAGCGCAGACTGCTAAAGTCCGCAAGTCTCGCCTATTCGTGACTTAACAGCGGATTTCAGCCGCACTGTGGTATAAATTAATAAACGACATCACTTACGCAATATAACTCAGTTTACGGGAGTATCGAAACAATTTAAATTATTCAAAGTCGCAATAAATTCTTTCCTATAAATGCATATGCGTTCCTACTAATATTTTATCGTTTACATCCTCGCCAAAGACAAAGCGCTCGCACTCATTATGATTTCAATCTGCTTCCAGATACAGTCTCGGCAAATCCAGAATAAGCAAGTGCTCCGCAACAAGCTGCTCAAGAACGCAAAGTCGTTCCACCGCAAGAAGAATCTACGCGAAGAGAAGCAGCAGGAAGACAACGCCACTGCCGACGCGGACGAGGTGGCAGAGGCGGCAGCGGCAGTCCAGCCCCGCAAGCAGCATCTGCGTAACGCGCGAGTTCTCGGCAAGAAGAAAAATATCAAGGCCGCTGAGTTGCCTCGGCGCACCATCAAGCTCAGAAGCGCCATCGCCGAGCAGTCGGAGGAAGAAGAGCCGAAGAAGCGAGCGGCGAAGGCAGCTCCGGAAGAGGAGGTGAAGCCGAGGAAGAAGAAGCAACAGGAGTCGCTGAACGCCTCGCTAAAGGCGAGATCGCAGCTGCGCACGAACGACGGCAAGTTCGCGCGTAAGAACCTGGTCTCGCTCGACGCAAAGTCCAGGCGCTCGATCAACGACCCCGTGCGGCTACTCACGCGCTCCAAACTTCGCGCCGCGGCCAAGCTAGCCTGGAAGGAGCATACCAAGATCTCGCGACGCATCACGCGGTTACGCTCGCTTGACGCAGTCGAGAAATCCGTTGACGAGGAGGACGTGGAACCGGAGGCTATCAAGCCGGCCAAGGTAACGTCGAGAACCGCATCGATTGAGGAGAAACCTGTGGAACAGCTGCCTGTGTACTGCGGCAGAGGCAGGAGACCAAAGAAACTAGTGGAGGCAACGAGGCTTGCGGCTGAAGCGGCAGCGGCTAATGATACCGAGACATCAAGCGAGCTCAAGACCAGGAGGTCATCGATCGTCGCTGCACAGCAAAAGACTAGAAGATCGACTGTCTCGTTAGACCTCTCCTCGTCGGATTTGTCAAAGAAGAGTTCGAAAGCTTCGCCTGCTTCAACGCCGTCGCCCGAAGACAAGCTTGGATCCACCACACGTAGCAACTCCAGAGCCAAGAGAGATATCAAGGAGAAAAGCGAACCAGCTGCCGAAAGCGCGAACAAGAAAACGGCCAAAGAGGTGAGCGACAAGAAGATTCCGAAACGAGCGGATAAGAAGGCCTCGCCCACGAGCGAAAGATCTGATGATTTGGAATTACCGATGGAAGCACCTTTGTCCGTGAAAAAGGAGAAGGTGGGAGTTGTGAGGAAGTCGCCTAGAAACAAGGACTCGGACGTGAAGGAGTCCGCGGAGGAGACGGCAACAAAATTGGAAGATAAAGTTGAGGAATCGTCACCGACGGAACCTGTTAAAGACAGTGAAAAGAAGGATGTCGCCGTTACCGCTACTCTCGAACTAAATGAAACAGATGATGAGGTCGAAAAAGAGAAGGAAGACCAGGACAAAGGAGATGCGAGCGAATCTGCTGTGAAGAAGGCCGTGCCCGGCAAGCGACGTGGCAGAGTTAAGCGCGTCGTTGAGAATGTTGAAGAGCAGCCGAAAGCTCCCGAGACAGCCGTGGCCGTCGAGGAAACTGTCAAAGCCGAGGAAGCCGTACTACCCAAAGATACGAGCCAAACAGAAGAACCAAACCCCACACCCGCAGAGATAAGCGCCGGCGATGATTCTTGTTCGAAGAGCAGCAGTAGCAGCAACTTGCAAAATCTAAGTCTCGAACACCTTCAACAAGAGTCCTCCAACTCGAACATGGACAGCGGCAAAGAGAATTCGTCCGAGACGATAATTAACATGTCGAAACTGAAGGTCGTTCGACCGAAGAAATCGAGAGGTTTGCGCAGGGACAATAAAGCTGTGAACACCAAACGCTCGCTAAACAGCGTCATCGGCATCCTTACCGAGGGAGTCAACGTGCCGGTTGAGTCGTCGCAGGACGCGACTGTGGTGCTGACGGTGCAGACGACAATGGATGCAGACGTCAACAGCAACCTGGAGAACGCTTGCCAGAACAGCGAGCAACCTTCTGTTGAGAGTAGCTGTTCCAGTGTCGAAGAGAGTAACAATATATCCGCGGAAGTGTGTGATACGAGTGCCAGTGATAGTGCGAGTGCGCCTGTGTCCGTAGAATTAGAAAAAACGAGCGAGGAAAAAGTGAAAGAAGTGCCGAAAGAAACGAAAACTGAGAAACAGGACGTTCCAAAAGTTAGCGAAGAAAGTGAGAAGATTACCGCGACGCCGATTTCCGAGAAGAAGGACGACATCGAAGTGAAACCAAGCGTGACTGTCGCCGTTGTCGAGCAGCCTGCGAACGATATCATTTTGGATTTGTCGAGAAGAAAACCCAAAGGGAAGGGATCGTTTTTAGAAAAGATCGTCTCGAAGATAGCCAAAAAGAAGGATGTCTCGCTCGAGGGTGAGAGTAGTTGTCACTTAGACATTGCACACGTTTCGGTAGAATGTCAAAAGAATTCGGAGAACGTTGAGAAAAAGAAGATTCAAGAAGCTAATAGTACAAAAGTAACGGATGAAATTAAAATTGAAAGTTTGTTAAATAGGGACACGAGTGTGAAATTGAGCAAAAGTGCAACGGTAAATATTGTAAATAATACTGAAAGTACCGTATATCCCGAGAATAATGTAGTAGTTGATAGTGCATTGTCGAAGGAAGATAAGGGAGAAGATTCTAATGTTACCGAACAAACGCTTGTTAAACCTGTAGAAATTCAACAGGAAGTTAACAAACCTGAAAGTAAAGTAGAGGAGAAAAGTAGCGAACTTCTAAATGGTGAGATCGAAAATGTAGATTCTCATAAATCCGTAGAGTCGAAATCCAAAGTAGCTGTCGTAGAAGAGAAAGAAATGGAGGCCAAGTCGGGCAGGAAGCAGAAGTCGAAGAAACGATCCTTCGAGAGTAATTCGCCTAAGAAAAATAAGAAGAAGTCTGTGGAAAGCGAAAATGCGGACGACGACGACGACAATGATAACAAGGAGGAAATCTGCCTGGCGGATATCATGAAGCTCATCGACATGCCAAAGTCGAGCGAAGCGCAGACCAATGCCAGGGCTGAAGTTGTACAGGGGAGCGTAAAGCCGGGAAAGAGGAAAACTCCTGACGACGAGGCGGAATTGAATTCTGTGAGCACGAGTATCGAAGACTCGGCTGCGTCGATCAAATGTACAAAAGATAACGAATTAACGAAAAAGTTGAGGCGCAAGAGCGGTCAGAAGAAAAATAAGAGTGAAATTTCTAAATTACCCGACGAAAGTCGTTTGGACAAAGAAGTGAACGATAAAGATGATTCTAACGTAATTTTAGAAAAAGAAAACATAGAAATAAAAGTGACGAGTGATAGTAATGTAGTCGTTATGGAACAAATAAGTGCGATTACTTTAGGACCAATGGCAGAAGTAGAAAAAACTAAAATTGATGAATCTATAAAGCCGGATATTGAAGTCGAAAAAGACGAACCATTAGTAGCAAAACCGATCTCAGAAGTAGAAACGCCGGAGCAAACAGAAGAAAATATGGGCACTGATAACGTAACAGAACAAATTTCGGTGTCAGATGATACCGGAGTTCGAGAGAAACCTATCAGACGAAAGAAGAAAGGATCAAAGAAAAATTCCATAATCGAGAAACCAGAACTGACCGAAAAGTCTCCAGTCGCAGCTGACGATGAATCGTTCAAAATTCCCGAATCGACCGAAATCGCCAAACCCTCGAAGAAACGCAGCTCTAAAAGGAAATCAAACGCCAAAACGATCTCCAACGATCAAGATTTGGAAAAGGACGAAGACGAAGCCACCGACAAACTGGATGACAAATCAGACTTGAGCAATGATAATTTCGACCAATATTCGTCAATGTCGGAATCGGAAGATCGATCCACTCCTAAACGCATTTCGAGGCGAAGCACCCGCAGCAACAAAACACTCGAAATCGAAGATGCGTTCGGCAGTGTTAAAGAATCAGATGATTCAGATGTGTCCTCTGTCATCGAAATGGATTCTTCAAGACCAAGGCGTTCACAACGCAAAGCAGCTATGGCCGACAGCAGCCGCGATGTTTCAGTAAGTTCTGTCGACGAAAATAACTCATCATCGGAAAGCAAGCCCGAGAAGAAACGAAATTCAAGTAGGAAAGCTAAAAAGAACGTTTCTCTTGTTGATGAGCATCTCGAATTATTCAGTGATAATGAAGTTTTCGCTGAACCCGAGAGTCAGGAGATTGAAAAATCAGTGATCGAAGAAATTGTTGAAAATAATGCCGATAAGAGTTTGGACGAAGTAGAAAAACAACCATCTGTGGAAAACGGGACGGCTGAAAATATTGAAGTAGAAGAGGAATCTGCAGTTATGCAAAAAGATGAACAAAAGGTAGAAGAGACATTGGATGCCAATAAAAAAGATGATGCTGCAGAAACACTAACAATGCCAATAACGGACAAATTCGAAAATGCAGAATTACAATTAAGCTCGGTCGACGAAACTCTCGATCTCGCGGATAAACAATTATCGATGAATCAAGAAGTTTCTGCCTTGGAGCTCGATGAATCTGGGAATCCTGATCTACAGACACCGAAAAAGCGATTGGCCGGCAACTTCGCGATCGTCACCAAGTCCGGTAAAATTCTCATCGTTGAAAAGAAGAAAAAACTTACAAAGGAAGCTGCTAAGTTCTTCTGCGACGTATGCGCAACAAGCTTCACGCGCAAGAGCAGTCTCAAAAAGCACAACTTGTCACAATCTCACATTCTACAGCTTACTATGAGCAGTGATAAAGACGTATCCAAGCAAATACAGGACTTTTCTGGGCAACCCGTGAATCTTTCTAAAGATGTTGACGAAAAAATTGTGGAAGAGGAGAAAGAAAACGAAAATAGGGTCATTGAAAAGCAACAAGTTTATAATAGAGATTTGGAGCAGACTTCGCCAGAAAATCTTGTGATCAAAGACCGAAAACCGGCTATCGAAAAAGAGATCGTAGAGGAACCACTGAACATGAGCATCGGCAAAACTACTCCCATTATCATGGATACGATCCCGGCCAACGTTCTGCACATCCGGGAACCTCCACTTCGATCACCGGAGGAAGAGTTAGAGGACGAGATGCTCGACGAAGAAATCTGTAAAATTACAGAGAACATGAGTCACGACGAGTACGTGCTCACTGATCACGTCAGTCCTGTGACACCAGAGGCCGCATCGACGCCAGTCAAAGAAGTCGAGACGCCAGCCAAAGTACCCGCTCCGATCATCAAGGCTGCTCCAAAAAAGAAAAAAGAGAAGAAGAAGAAAAATTTGGCCGACGAACATCTCGATTTGGAGACGCCGGTTACAACTAAAGTTTCACAGGCTGTAGCTGAAACTCCATCGGATGCTAGCGTTCAAAACGGCCCGATAGAAGATAAGAATTTTGAAGAAAATTCGATCTTAAACAAATCCGAGGAGGAGACTATCAACGAATCATTGAACGGTATTAGCGAAGTTGAATCTGAACCTGTAAGCAGTAAAAAATCGAGTAGCAAGAAGGATAAGAAATCAAAGAAAAACCAAGCGAAAAAAGATGAAGAGAATGAAATTAAACGAACAAATCGCAGTAGAAATCAAAATATTTCGCAAGATGTAAGTCCAAATGTTTTGGAAAGTTCGCGCCCAAAGAGAAACCAATTAAGGCCGAGCTACAAGGAGGACGATTTTGATATTATTGAATCTCTAAATGACCGCCGAGAGTCTTCAAGACCTAAGCGGGACAGAAGCAATGTAAGTTTTGTTGAAAGCGATCAGTCTGATTTCGAAAATGACGAGTCTTTGAGAAAATCAAAAGATACTTCGAAGACCAGGCGGGACAAAAGCAATGCAAGCGTCACCGAAACTGAAACGTCCGATGCCGAAAAGGACGTTTCGATGAAGAAGGGTAAAAAAAAGAAGAACAAAAACAAAAAGAAAAGCGCTAAATCGACCAAGGAACAGGATTCCGTAAAACTCGTCGATAAAGAATCCGAAGGTATTGTAGATAAAAATTCAGAGTTGAGCGCAGAAAAATTAAATACAGAACTTGTGGAAACAGATGAATCGATAGTGATAGAAAAGGTTGACGAAGAACAGGGAAACATATCAGTCAAGACAAAGAAAGGCAAAAAGACAAAAACCACGCCTGTAGAAAATGAAAGTGCTTCCATTCAGGAATATGAAGCAAAGATGGAAGAAGAAAAGCCCATCGTTGAAGAAATACCGATAACTAATCAAAAACAAGCAAAATCGAAGAAAAATCAAAACAAGCGCAAGAAGAAGAACGCACAGAAAGACGAATCGATACTGGAATCTTCCAAAGACGAACTTGACCAAGCGAACTTCTCAGAAACTTCATCTGCGAAACAAGTGGGCGAACAGAGCCACGACGAAAATTCAAAACCGAGCATTCTCCTCGAGTCTTCTTTGGAAGCCTCTGAGAACACGCTAACTAGTCAAACAGAGATAACGATTCCATCTCTGCCGATCCGATCATCAAGGTCTCATCCGGAATCTGCGTCCAAGGACAGCGACAGTAAGCAGTCGCCGATCTTCCCACATCTTGGTGGTGAGAATTTCAAATCGTTCGAGGACGCAAAAAACGACCTCACGGCGTCAATGCTGACTGGTTTTGACAGCGATGAAAATTCTCTGGACACCAACATGTCCGTGGATATACAGAAACTGCTCAATGACCCAGAAATGACAACGGAAATCACCAAGCAGCCGGATGAGGACTCTCAGGGCACCGATAACATCGAACCCGTCGACGTTCTCAACATCAAAAAACCAGAGACGCAGAAGTCCTCGACGCCCTCTCTAGTCACCGCAGAGGAGGAGACCACAGAGACTGAGACTAAAGAAGATGTGAAGAAAACTCTAATAAATAAAGCAGTCAGCAAGAGATCCCAGAAAGCTTCGAAATCCGCAGAAGGCAAAAAGTCGAAGAAACGCAGCGGACGTAAGTCGAGAAATGACAGCAACAAGGTAGCGAACGATGTCTCGAGCCTGAGCGAAGACAGTGAGAATGAAGAAGAAAAAGAGGACGATAGTAAGTTGCAAAAGAGTAAGAACAAAATTGTTAAAAGCGTCTTCGGTCGCGTCTTCGGTGGAGAGAAAATCGACAAAGTAAAGGAGGTCCTGGACGACTGGCAGTCCCGCTCCGAGAACAACTCGTCCGATGACAGTGAGAGCGAAAAATCGACGAGACACTCGCGATCACGGTCGAGGAAGAGTCTACGCAACGGTGGCAGCATCAAGAAGTCGGCAGAAGCTAGTGGAAGGAGTAGGCAGAGCAAGAAGCGCGCGGAGGAGTTAATTTCCAGAGCGTTTAATGACGACTCGCCAGTACCGGATGGCAAGAGTCAAAGATCATTAAGGAGGAGTCAGGCGAAATCGATGAGTCCGTCCAACGACAAATCAGAGAGCGACGATGAGGATGATGAACAGGAGGATGAGAAGATTGAAAAACGAGTGGTATCCAGTTCGAGGAGAGGCAAAAAGAGAACCAACGCAAAGAACTTGGACTCGTCTATCGTCAAATCCAAGCAGGCCAAGTACCAGAGCAACGCGGTAGATGACGATGGGGAGGTCGCGAATAAGTCCGAGGAATCGCAGGTCTCGCAGTCGACAACCGGGCACGAGAAAGTTCAGTCTTGCGAGGTCGAGAACACCAACACCAACACAAACGAGGACGAAGAAGACGACGAGCTGAACAGCAGAATGTCTCCGGTTTACGCCAGAGACACGAGCGAAGACGAAGATAACACCCTTCGATCCTCCTCCAGCAGCGAGCATGACGTGGAGTTGCCAAGAGAGGAGTCGTGCAAGTCTCGCAAGAAAAAGAAAATAACGCGAAAAGTCTCCAGCGGTTTCACAAGTTCGGAGAAGATAGTAATCAGGTCTCCGCAAGCACTGGCTCGTCACGAAACCGACGCCGACGGACCAACCGAGGTGGTGACGATCGCACCAACTGACGCCATTGAGGATAATGCGTTGGATCTAGAAATGTCTATCATGGAGAAAATTCCGGAGAAGCCCGCGAGACAAACGACAAAGGTGCTCAACTTCGACGAGGAACTGTTCGTCGAGTGCTGTTCGAGGTTGAAGGCCACCAGCGAGAAGGAGTTCAGAGGAGCCAAGAAGATCAAGCTCGATCACTCCGGAGATCAGGCTGCCACCGGTGCTTATCATCATCAGCATCATCACAGGAAAGACGAGCAGATCAGTGGATACAAGTCGACGAAGGACAGGTGGAGAGACGTGGAGAGCCAGAACAGTCTTGGAAGCTTGCTGGAGTCGGTTAATCAGGTAATAAAAATTAGAAAGCAGAATTTCTTATCATAAAAGACATAGGACTATATTCATAGAGCTATAACTGGTGGCGGTTTTATAAAACAGTTAGAAAATTATTATCTAGATGTGTACATATCATTGCGCTTTTTAGAATATTTCGTGCTACATTTTCATGAAAGTTTATTCGATAACGTTAACGGAATACGTAACATAAGATTATTAATCTTACGTTCATCGACATTGTCTCGCGCAATGCTGCATTTAGTAATAGTTAGTTTATCCATTTTCTCATTGCATGGGCATTCTCATCTTATGTAATACGTGCTATATACACATTATTAATATTTTTACAAGTCTTTTTTGGGGAACAAAATGAGTGTCATGTATGATCTTTGCCAATCATCGCATCTGTGTGAATATTTCTGTAAACCATTTTTACAGGACCATTGACCCAGCTTTGTACAGACAATGTCTCTCTCGGTATGCATGCAAAAAGGTAGAGAGCTCTCATATTAACAACATCACATTTATAAGTGCAATCACCTCACTCTTATCACCAAATACTAATGTGTACCTATACCTATATATCGTTAAAATGTATGCACCAGAGCACTTATAACGATGTTCCGAGTTACTGAAAGATTTTGTATTAGGCAGTATATTTGAATTATTGTCATATTGTATACTCTCACGTTACTGTTTCGGAATACACTTTGTCAAAGTATCATTCGAATATTCCGATGCTTAGCTTCGAGTATTTTCAATGAAAATCAATTAACAAGCATGATACGAAAAATTAAACCCCCATTTTCTGCCTCTAAAATACAACTCTCAACTTTATCAATCCACAGCTGCTGGGCGAAGATTACAACAGCCGAGAGAAAGAATACGCTTCGACGAGCCCAATCAAGCGCAGTCGTGGCCACCATCACCACCATCACCACCATCACCATCACCATCACGGTCACAATCGTCACCATCACAGCCACCACCACAACGTGGAACGATCGGTGAGTCCGGAGGACAGCCAAGTACAGCGAGCAGCGGTCGACGACAACCTCGGCTACAACGACGACAGCCTCGATGTCGCATTCGAGCACAACAACAAGCTGCGCGACAAAATTCAACAACGTATGCGCGAAAGCGAGAATCTCATCGCCACGTCCTTCGGTCAAAAGCACAACAGTCCTGCACCAGCTGCCGAGGCTTACGACAGTTACGAATACGAGTCGAAGACTAAGATGAACAACGGGTTGGGAGGCTTGCTTGATAAGGCGCTGTCGAACCTGTTGCATCATAATGAAAAGCACGATCACAAGTGAGTATTTTTAATAAAATTGTAAATTGTTTTTAATCCAACAAACTGTAAGGAAATAGTTAGAAATAAAAATTATTCTTTTAACTAGTGTTGAAATAGTTTAAGCGAAGACATTTAAAAGTAAAATAAATGCTTTAAAGTAAAAACACGCTTTTTCGTTCACAGCGGTTCGGCGCCAATGAAGCTTTTAGCCGAATTAGCCTGCGCTCGAGCACCAACTTCCACCACACCGACCGTACCCGAAAAACCACCAAAATCCTCTCCGACGCACAAAGAGCTCGACACATCAACCGAGATCCTGGAACCAGCCTATGAGTCGCATAGCGAATTGAAATCTCCGAAAAAATCTAAGAATCCCATCAAAGAACTGTTCGAGCGTAAAAAAGAGCTCTACGATAAAAAGCAACAGCTCGAGAAGCTCAAGCTCTCATCGCCAAAATCATTGGAAAAATCTCGTAAGCAGAAAAAGGTCAAGGTAGTGCAACACAACATCCCGATAATTCGCACGAGTCAGTACCGTGGGGGCATAGCTGAGAGGAAGAAGCGCCGCGACATCGGCGGACTCCTGAGCAAAAAGAAGGACCATCAATCCAAAGAGATTAAGGATATCTACGATTTCGACGACGAAGAAAGCGTCAGTGATCCTGGATTCACTTCTGTTTTGTCCTATCGTTCCAAAATCGATGAGCCGAGCAGAGAGTCGACCATGAATGCGTTACTCTCGAAGACCATCGGAGAGACTCTAATGAACGGAAAATCCATCGCTGCCATGGGTGACAATTTGAAGAATATGGTCGATCGCAAATTCAGAGACATAGAGAAGTTCGCGCCGAAAGCTAAGACTCCAGTGAACACTGTGGTCTACGAAGAGAAACAACAACAGCCAAATGTCAGAGGTAAGAGATGTAACACAATATTATATTTTTCATTCAACTATAAGTATTAACTACAAGCTTGAACACAACGTGTGTATTAATTTTTTTTTTTTTTTTTAATATCATTCTCAGGACCAATGGACGAGTTCGTTGAAAGGCGACAGAAGTCGAAGCGCTCATCCGGTGAACACTCATCTAGTAAACACACAGGAAAATCGAAGAAAAAGAGTGGAAAAGGTGCTAAGAAAAAGTCACGAAATGCATGGTACGAGGATGATAGCTCAGATGAGTTCGTGACCAAACTGAAAGCTGACGATATACAGGGTGTAGGAATATCGAAGAGCCAGAGGACTTGCTCTAAAGGCAAGCAAAATCTTTTCGCGGAGATGTCGTCGACTTCGTCGGAGAGCGAGTTCGAGAGGGATTTGGGAGATGAGGATGATTTCGAGCCGAAGCTCGTTGTTGCCGAAATTCCCAACAACGACGTTACAGACGAACAAGGTAATATCATAGACGCTTTTTTTTTGCATTTGATAGGCTGCGTGTAAGATATACTAAAATTTACTTTTTTTCTTTATGGACAGAAGGAACGAAGGAGAAAGAAAACTTGGCTAACGACGAATCTCAGAACGTGGAAAGCCATGAGGACGTTTGGCGAAGATCTCGAGCGAAAAGCGACTCGCCTCTTCATGATCACAAAAAATCAGAGTCTGAGGAACTCTCGGACCACCCGTTGGTGATAGACGAAAATCACAAGGAGCCAGCCGACATTGAGCAGCGTACTAACAGCGATGACGAGACAGAAGAACGCACTTTTGAGCTGGACGATCTATATCGCGAGGACAGCTCGATCGCCGATTCAGATCGCGATGAATTATCAATCGCAGCTGAAGACAAGTCGAACTCACTGCTCAAGGCTCTAGAAACAACGTCGCAATCTTCACAGGACAAAAAATCCTCTACGGAAAAGTATATCTCAATCGAAGATGCGCTGGATTTACTTGATCGTCCACTGGAGGAAACTTCAAAGAAGGGCCGATTCTCTTCTTCTACTATCATTGCTGTTAAACAATTCACACCCGATGTCTTTCAGAAGGACAATAGAATACAAGAGATCGACGATTCGCAGGACGATGATGAGGCGACACCTTCTGTTGCCACAAAACTAGACGAACTACCGGAGAAACTGTCCGGCAACGAGAAGCCGCAGCGTCAACCTGAAAATCTACCTCTTCACGTTTTTCTCAGTCGCAAAGTACAGGAGTCAAAAAAGCGAAAGCAACAGCAGGAGCTAAAAAAGCTTATCGAAGAGCAGGAAAGAATAATGCTAGATCTCCAGCCTACGAGGCGTCAGCGAAAGTGCGCAATAGGCAAGCAGGGGCTGCTCGCGGAAATCAGCAGTTCAGATGAGGAGCTCTCGATACCCTACAATAGGAAGTCTGGCGACAAAAGCGACAACAGTGAGAAAATGCGAAACAAACAGAAGCAGCGTGAGTCCAAGGAAAAACGCAAAGAGAGATATATAGAGAAAAAGCACGAACAGATGATCGCAAAAGAGCAGAAGGCTATTGAGGAGGAAATTATGCGCGAACTTGAGGAGAAGAGGTTAAGCGCTACTAGTGAGGCATCTGGCTCTGAGAAGGACGAAAAAAAACCTACCCCAGAAGAAATTTCTGCAGAAATTAGAGAGAAAACATTTATGCCTAAACACGACAAGGCCAGTCCTAAGAAACACTCGCACAAACAGAAGAACCGTGAAATTCTCGATGAGAGCGACAGCGGCAATACAAATAAGATCAAGCGGCCGAAATCCACAATGAAAGCAACCACCGATACCGAGAACGACGAAGTGAATACCTGGATCGAAGCTGCGCCGCCTAAGAAAAAACGCCCGGCGAACAAGTCGCCCCAGAAAGCTAAAAAGTCTCAACAAAAGGCGGAATCGAAGACACCTAGTGAATCTAAAAAGTCAAAACAATCGACAAGCAATGCAAGTCGTTCCAAGAGTCGGCCAACGTCGCTGAACCGTGGGAAAGAGACGAAAGAACAACAGTCGCGGTCTCTGAGCAACAAGCGAGAGTCTGATCTTGACAGCGACGAAGAGCTAAAAGCTACCAAGTCCTGGAACAAAGTAGACGAAGGTGTAGGGGTCGCAATCGGTCGCAGAAAACGCGCCGCTGCCAACCAGCTGTACTACTGGTCGAGTTCAAGCGATGACGAAGACGAGGAGAAGCAGTTGGCGGCAGCGATGGCTGCTAGCGCTGCAGCCAGTGTGCAGGGAACAGCAGCGAACAACGTTCCTGTCACAACTGCGACGCTGGATGGCCAGCAGGAGGATGACCGACAGGAGCAGCATGGCTGGATCGTCGGTGACTCGCACAAAAAAATGATCACGATGCTCGCCATGGAAAAACAGATGAAGGAAAAACGTCGCAGAAGTGAGAACGATGAGCAAACCCCCGGAGGTGGCACTAGTGCTCCTGCCGGTGGCAAGGGAAAAAGTAAAAAACACAGAAACAGCACATCTTGATACGTGTTTCATGACTAAAAGCTCTTGAGATTGCGGGAAACAGAGTGGTAGCTTATGTATAGGCGCTTCTTCGACATTTTTAATTTCTATGAAACGATTGTGTAAAAACTCTTTGAGCGATGAGTCGATTTTTTTTAGGGAGAATGAGTGAATGAGAACATACTTAATGTTCATTTGCAACGTATGTAGTTTAAAGTAGTAAAAAAGGACTTGGTTTCCAATGACATTGAACAAGGCGCGAAAACTCTTATAGAGGATGCTTCAAATTTCGTCGGGGAAAATTTTTTTTATTAGCGTTTTTTACATATATATAGAAAAAATTAGTAAGAGCTTTATTGATTTTACAAGCAAATTTTGGTCGATGCAATATTGTTTTTAAAGACTTTGTATGTGCTGCAAAGTGATTCTTTATGTTGGTGTGCGAACGACTTCTAGTTATTTTGAGCAACGAGATAATCGTCGAGATCGTTTACTGATATTAGCTGTAGTAGCGTGTTTATAATGATGGCATGAGGTGTCACTGCGAGTATGAAAACATAAAAAATCCGTGCCGACAGACGACGGCGAAGAAAAAAGGAGCAGCTTTTTAGCCACGGTTTATTCGTATACCTGTACGTGTAGCTCCTTTTCGTACCTCGTGCGCAAGAGCCGCGGGTTGTATCCGCGGCCAACTTAGATGAAAACAAATACAAAAAATGCCCGTTAGCATAATTTTCTTTTGTGATTCTTGCATTATAGAGCAGTAAATTTGCACTCTTAGGTAGCGTTTAAGTTTAGTCATCTTACGTTTTAGTCGAGACGAAGCACTACTGCCAACGAGCTCTCGTTCAACACATTACATTTAATTTTCTTTATATTTAATCTAAAATTTTATTTTACCATGTTTAGCTAATCGTGCTAAGTCTGCGATTCTTGATTTAAGTACTCTTCCTTTTCTACGTGGATTTAAAATTAGCATGTTGTACGAAATAAAAGAAATGTAACATTAAGGTGTAAGGATATAAGAATGCATTGTACATACATAGTCGCTTGGCGTGTAACATTAGAGAGTACATTTCTTTTCTCATCGTATTCAAGATGTATAATTACATGAAAACAAGAAAAACAAAACACCGCATATATTGTAATAATTGTAACTTTGTAAACTTAGACTGAAATGCAAAGCGACGAAAAATAAAAAAAAAATATATAAATTCACGGCAAGGCGAGAGAAAGAGAGAAAACAAACATTATAAGGCACTCTTAGACAATATTAGAGAAATCTTGGTTTTTTAAGCATTGTTAATTTACTTTCTCTCGTTTGAATTTTAGTGCAAGGACTCTGTGTGATGATAGGAAAAGCAAATTATGAGAAAAAAAGAAAAATAATAAAAAAAAGTAAATAAATTTAATCGATTGGGCTTAAATTGTCCTAAGGTCCAATCGACTTATGTGCTTTTCTTCTAAGCTTATCGGGTTTCGCAACATATCGCAGGATCTTAGAGAATCAAAGACCGAGATTGTTGAAAATTTGCTTATTATAAGGAAAAATTTACACATTTAAAATTCAAAGTCATCGACGTGCGTTTATATAGTCGATGCTTGTAATGTTCTAAGAAAGTCTTCGCTTCGATTCCTCACTACTTTTCCATTGTTTCCCATTTTTAATGTGTTCGACAAAGCGTCTAGAAGTCATATCGCAAAATGTCAGTTAATTGATGCAGTCTATTGATTTTTTTTTCAAGTAACATTGAAAAATAGTTGTTTTTAGTTTGCATATAGCGAAATATATGTAGCATTGAATCCAGAGACAGAAAACGAAAATGTAGATTATTTGATTTTTCTTCCTTGTGGTACATATAATGAAATTATGCATTACACATATAACATAAATATGATAATTATGCGAATGATAATAGACTCTATTGTAAATTTACTGCCATAATCATATATTATCGTACGAAAGCCTATGAGAATACCTATTATATAATATTACAATTTTAATTATTCCTGTAAAGACGAGATGTTACACATCCAGTGTAAATAGAGCATATTTTCAATGTGTCTGGAAAAGTATGTTTTGTAATATAAGCATTGCGAGAGGAAAAATAAAATTACTAAAGAAACTGGTTTGTTTTATTTTCTTATTTTTCTCCCAGTATCTGTGTATCCATTGGCTCAAATTTGAGTTTATTTTTATAATTTGTAATTTTTTATCTTAATTTTAATACTATTACACTCGGTGGATAAAACGATTTTTCCAAGTATATTATTATTATAGCTACATTAATCAATTTTACTTTCGAAATGAAAAGAAATAATAATAATATAAATAAAATATACAGTTTAGAAACATCATTTATGCTCTCTTGTCATATTTCAATCTGAATGAACTTACTTTATTTTTTTGCATGATTAATATACAGTTAGTTGTTTCAAGTCTTTTGCTAATTACTGATAGGAATATTTCATTCATGCAACTATAAAAATCTTCGTTACTAAAGTAAGACAGAGACTTCTTAAAAAATTCGTCGCTTGGATCTATAAAGTTCAGATTGTTGCTGATGAGTCGGCACTCGAGCTCCCTGGTAATCTTCGCATCTATATATTATAATTCCCTTGTTATTCACCCAGCGGCTACATACAAAAATATTATGGAGCGCTAAGGCTTCATCTGTATAGTCAAAAATTTGCTATAGGCAATATCAGATGCCTGACTCGAGCAGTAAAGTCTCCGATTCACCATCGTTAGTAAATCGATTATTGATATCAACGTCGGAATCGAGCATCATTAGCCTTGCGGTCGAGCACTTGTCAACGTCTTCATGAAAATCAGCTGATCCGTGAACTTCAGCATTTATCTTTTCGTAAACTGCGTTGAACTTGTGAAAAACGCAAGCCTTTGTTTGATTGGAATAAAACCCGCAACATTGGGTCCATCCTGCTATTATCTTTATCCAATGCATATAGAGTATTTTCAACTGAGCTCAGCTCTGTTCTCCAAAAGCTTTTCGGCATATTTGACTTTACAGCATTCTTTTCTTCGGACTATTTGTGAAATCTTGAAATAATATAGTCGAGCCACCAGTTTACAAAACTTACTTTCAGAAACGAAGTCTGCCAAAGGCATGATGATTAATCTCTTCAAATTCAGCCATATACTTGTGACAATAGTCTTAATTTTTCTGCCGTTTCACACGTCCTTTTATTAAAAACAAACTTCTTTGGTTGCCTAAGAACAAGAGACAGTACATCAGAGCTTAGAATTTTAAAAATATTCTTTTCTCTGTTGTAGCAATGACAAGAAGAAAATCCTAAAAAAATACATGAATTAGTTGGGGAGAACATAATTATTTCCAACACGTGTATTAAAAAGGCTACTTAATTTATGCCTATAATATGGAAGAGAAAATTATGCATTTGAGCGTGTTTGTAAAAGGTGTTAATATTTCTAAAACAAAATGCATTCGTTTCTCTATGGAAAAAAGTGGAGAATGAAGGATTGGCCTTTCTATAACATAGTGTTGTTTGATGAACACGAGTATGATTGGTTCGCACTATCAATAAGGGCAAAAAAAGAGATCCCTTTTTATGAATAAGAATCGGATGTATGGATCATTTGTCTACCGGCTTGGTAATATCAGAACAATTAATTTTTTAAAATCTAACTTCCAAAAAATAATAGTTACTGTTAGATTTCAAGGTATGAGATAGGCGAGATAAGTGAGCAAGACACTTGAACTTTCGGAGTAAGAATATAATTATAGCTTTATTTGATACACTTGAGATGAGGGGCGAGAGCAAGTCCCTGTTGCCTCGAGCAGGGCGGATACTCGACTGCGATGAGTTAGCGCGTTCATGTACCTGACTAGATTCCAGCTAGCATGATTTGATTCGGAGAAACTACGTTAAGTATAATAGAGTACAAGCGCGCGAACATTCAAATGATTAATTGACTAAAGATACAATTACAACAGTTACTATTATGGCAGATTTACAAAATTATGTCAACCTTTTGAAAGCCAATTCAGACTTGGGTAAGGTATCTTTTACATTGGTAAACTGCTTATCATGCTGAATACCTTACCCTTATTAGAAATAGCTTATATTTTTTCCATTGCTGCAAAATGTTTTATGGTAATAATTCAATAAAGAGCTTACCTTGAGCGACTTGGCATCCCGGTTTATTTCTATTGCTTCTAAAAAGTACTTCAGAGACTCCTCTAAGTTTCTATCCTTTTTGAAATAGACAAACGCTAATTCTAACAGAATATTTTGTAAGGAATTCTTTGGCCAATTCTTGTACTTATCAAACATTTGTAGCAAATGATGCATGGCATCAAAATGCCTGTCGATTTTTTGCATAGCAATCATATAATTATATTCGGCCGGCAGATTTTTATGTTAGGTTGCTTCTTTAAAAAACTGAGAAGCTTCCTACAAAAATATGGGTAACAATTAATTGAAATATGCAGGTATGTATTCATCTACTGGAAACAGTCAATGAAAGTTGAAAAGATTTATTTTTGGCTTAAGTATGGCCAATCTTATTGTACTAGTATGGTTGCATTTTTGGCGTTAGAATGTTATAGCTATAAAAAATATATCTGAAAAAAATACACGAAAACTTTTTAGTTCTTCATAAATTTTTGCATGAAGATTCATCGACATATATCGATCCGGTCGTATTATTATTATTAATTTTAATATTACCAATTTTGAGGCAAACTTATCCAGTATTGTTGCTGCTTAAAATGATACAGGCCTTGATAATGCAGGAACATACTTTTTCCACTGGAATTTTTTGATGTATTATCAAGACAAAATTTCGCCTTCTGAAAATCTCTCAAAGTCGTGAAACCCAAGGCTATTTTTAGCAAAATTGCATCGCTCTGAGGATTATCACGTAAAACTCTTTCATACATTCTGCGAGCGTTGCATGTATTGCTCTCCTCGCGATAAACTTGGGCAAGAAATACCCCATAGACGGGATTTATATATATCATATTATACGTTTTTTCGAAGCAATCCGTTTCTTCGGAATCCGGCGTAAAATTGAATTTTACATCGCGTCTTTCGCGTCGCAATAGCTTGCCCAAAATGAAATGCCAAAGATCGCAGTTGGGATTGTCTGAAATTGCATCGCGTATAAATTTGATGGCTTCCGTTGTTCCGTATCGTCGATTGTTTGACCAGGCGATGCTTTTACAAGCTTTTATTGTGCTTGTCTGCTTCTTTTTCGATGAATTTAAAGTTTTTGTTTCAGTAGCTAGCAATTGTTTCAGTTCTGTCTACATATTGAGACGAAGGTAAACGTAACATTTGGTAGATTTCAAGATGAATATCACAGCTTCTATTGAAATTTCTTCATGCGCACTGTAATACAATAAAAATATAAGTATAATTATTATGTTCAACGATAATTCAACAATGACTGCACGAATCACTTTGCCTTTTTTTAATATCGTCGATTATGTTATCGCAATCGTTCAACTTATCAAATATACTTTTTGTGTCTGTGTCGTTGTGCACGACTCTGTACACATTCACGATGCAACGTATGAACTTCATCAATGGGATGAATTCTTCACAGTCGTTAGGACTGTATTCAATTTTCTTGTACATCACTTCACCCGATTCCCATGTAAAGGGGCATTCAACATTTTTTATTTTCTTTTTATAATACATTTGATTTTCTTCGGTAATCTTGTTTTGACATTCAGTCTCTTTACTTTTGATGTCGTCCATTTTCTCAATCTTCAACTATGAATTGTTTAAAAATTTGTTAATATTAAATAATTCGTTAAATGTGTCAGCTTACATACATTTCAGTTATACAGAGTTATATGCGATAATAAATGTATACAGTATCTTAATTTCCTTAAGAGTGCTCTACTCATCCTCACAACCAATCAGAACGCGTGATTTTTCTCCACGAATTACAGCTTTAT
>QLSS01000151.1:268574-293213 GCA_024372645.1 Trichomalopsis sarcophagae | reverse complement strand
TGTGGCTGTCCCTGACGAGTTATGAGCGGTGCCCGTTTAAATTGGGTCACCCTGTATAAGTTATTGTCATATAAAATCACATGAGATCACATTTTGTCATATTTAATTTAATCACATTAAACTCCTCCAGTACTACGTTGTACACTTAAGGTTTGGTCAAAGACCTATCTGTATGGCACGTTTAAAGTCAAAAGAGAAGAAAGATTACGTAATACTGGAAGAATTTTTACGGCCACGGGCCGAGTCTGACTAGATTAAAACTAGATTAATAAAAAAATGCAGCGCCAGAGGGCTCAGATTTGTCACGATTCAGTGGCCAGCAGGTGCCGCCGTAATTCCCCTTTGAAGGAGGCGAGTGATGGCTGGTTTCGCAGAGCAGAAGGGAGAGAGTTCCAGAACCGAGCACCCTGGACCTGGAAGGCCCTAGCCCCGGTTTCAGTACTCACGGTAGGGATGCTCAGCTCCGGGGGAACTCCCCTACCGGAGAGTCTGGGCTTGTGTTTATTGAACAATGAGGCCAGATACGAAGGCTCACCGATCCGGGTTATTCTGTATAATAGAATGGCCTCAAAGTAGAGTCTTCTGGAATCGGTGCAAAGCCATTCTAGACGCCTCCGGTAGGGACTGACGTGTTCATCCCTCCTAACCCTGAAGATGAATCTCACACACGAATTGCTCAGTCTCTGTATCCGTATTCGTTGTTCGTTAGACGCGTCCAGGATAGTCACAGCACAGTAGTCGATGTGTGGTTGTATAAGTGTCTCAACTAGCCTTCTGTGGAGAGTCTCAGTGGTGCAGCCCCTGATAAACCGCAGGCTATATAGGGCTTTATTTACTTTTTTGGTGATAGCATCCACCTGCGGTCTCCAAGTCAGTTTGCTATCCAGTACAACACCGAGACTCACGACCGTCTCACTGAATGGGACGATCACTCCGTCCGGCAGCGGAAACCCAGGCAAGTTCCATGATTTAATATCATTAACGTTCTTCATGGACCCGAAAAATATAGATTTCGTTTTGCCGGAGTTCTGCCGCAGACCGGAGCTCTCCGCCCAGCCAGAAACCAGCCGCGCCGCTTCTGCCAGTCGAGCCACGCCGTCCAGGAAATTATATTTGTTGGTGTGTAGATAGATCTGGAGGTTATCCGCGTAAAAAAGATGTTTAATTATGTTGCCGTCGAGTATGTTTTGCAGGTCGTTGACATAGAGGCTGAACAGCAAGGGTCCCAGGACAGAACCTTGTGGAACTCCCAGATTGGTTTCAAGCCATTCTGAAGCTCCGCTTTTATTCGAAATTACCATCTGAGATCGTCCCTGTAAATATGATTTAATCCACAGGAGAGCCACCCTAGAGAACCCCAGCTGCCTCAGCTTAGATAGTAATTTGGAAGGTGAGATGGTGTCAAAGGCCTTACTGAAGTCAAACAGCAGCATAAGCGTCACCTTCTTTTTGTCAATTGCCATGCGTACGTCATCAGTCAATTTTATTAACGCTGTTTGTGTGCTGTGGTGTTTTCGGAAACCGGCCTGGAAGGGGTCGATTATATTATTTTTATTAAGATACTCCGTGATCTGGGTGTGTGCGATTTTCTCTAGTACTTTTGAGAGGAAGCAGAGCAATGCAATCGGACGAAAGTCCTTAACATTGGAAGGAGCACTGGTCTTTCTTAGCGCGATCAACTGAGCCTGCTTCCAGATACTCGGAAAGATCCCCTGACCGAAGGAGCAGTTAAAAAGATTAAGAATAAATTCGCCAATGATTGGGAGGGTCTTGACGACCACCCCGCATGGAATACCATCGACACCCCTCGCTTGCGAGGAAAAATGTGATATAGCAAAGACGACGTCACCAATACCAACAGGGCTGAAAGTAAAACCCTCCTCTCCTGCAAGCACGATAGTGTCCGTCGCATTGTCTATATTTTTGAGAGGTGATACCGATACTCCCGCGAAGTGCTCGTTCAGCTCCCCTGGCGTAAAACCAAAAAACTCCTCCTCCTTACGCCCAGGCAGGAGGCCGAGATGACGCATTACCTTCCAGATATTTCTATTTTCATCAAGGGCGTCTGATAGTTGTTGGCGAAGGAAGGACTCACGCTCTTGAGCAGAACGCATGTCGATCTCGTTTGTGAGTCGAAGGGCCTCATCGAAAAGCTCCGCTCTCCCCGTGCGCTCATAGCGCCTGAGTGCAGCATTGCGTTTATCCATGAGGAGCCTCAGCTCTGGTCCAGACCAAGGAGCATATTTCTTACGTGGGCAAACCGTTTTCAAGGGCGCCAATTCCTCGATTGCTAATTTTATATTATTATTAAGAACGCATAAAGCGCCCTCCAGATCGGTTTCGATGGAATTCATGGCTGTCCAGTCACAACAAGACAGGAGGTCGACAAGGCTAGTTGTGTCTATGCACTTGTAATCCCGGTACGAGAAAGTGTCACTCGTAGGAGTGGGAGCGTAGATGTCTAGCGAGACATGTATGACACAATGCTTGCCGAAACTAGGCAGCCACTCATTCTTAGAATCCAAGATCGTGTCGTTTTCGTCGGTCATGATAAGGTCAATCCATGTGTGAGACGATGAGGTATGATGTGTGGGACCATGCCGGATGATCTGAAGAGATAACTCTTCGGACAGATGCTTGATAGTAGCAGCGTCGTCTGAGTCAGATAGTAAATCCGAGTTCAGATCACCCATTATGATCTTATGACTATATTCGTCGCATAAGTCCCGCAATACATCAAAAAGATCTAAGTCCTTTTGCATCGGAATTTTCGGGGGTCTGTAAATAACTCCGAGTAGCACCGGAGGTGAGTCGCCCCTTTGTACGCTACAAAAAAGGTACTCTGGGATTCCAGGTTTTTCTAGACCCACAGTATCTGATGAGGCAAGATTTTTTATTTTAAATCCATTGCGCACAAATAGGGCGACACCACCTCCGTTTATATTTCGATCCTGCCTAATGATGGAAAATCCCCCGATGCTAACTAGGCTATCGTCCACAATCGGACCCAGCCATGTCTCTGCAAAACCAAAGATGTCGATCGAGGGGCGCTCAGCCAAAAAATTTCGGACGATCTCAATGCGAGCCCTGAGCGAGTTCACATTGAGAGAGAGAGAGAGAGAGAGAGAGAGAGAGAGAGAGAGAGAGAGAGAGAGAGAGAGAGAGACGGATTGAAGAAAAGAATGCAAAAGATGAAAGAGGATATGGAGGTAATGAAAGCGAACATGAAGAACTGGAAAAAAGAGATGGAAGAGGTAAGAGAAGCCGTTCCGGAGAAGGAATCAAAGGCGGGAATGATGAAGAGGAAGCAGGAAATAAGAGGAGGAAGAAGAGTCGGAGACAGTTTGGATAGCAGGAGCAGAAGAGAGGGAAGAAGAGAGAGACTGAAAAAAAAAGAAAATGAAAATAAATGTATGGTGTGGGAAAGAGGGTTGATTGTGCACCTAAATAATTAAAATGAAGAGGACTCGTTGAAAGAATAGATGGAGGGTATCATGGAGAGAGTAGCATAGGAACTAGAGGGCACGAGAACGGAGGAGACAAAAAAAGTAATTTTCAAGAGTAACGAAGATATGGAGAAAATCTGGGAGAGGAGGGCAGAAATTGAAGATGGAGGAAAAATTAGATTGGAGCAGTGGTTCACGCATGAGAAGAGAAGAGCCAAAGCACTCATTATGAGAGAGCTAAGAGAGCGGAAGAGGATAAAGAGGGAGGTGGAAGATGTCTGCCGGAGGAAATAATAGCAGAAGTGGAGGGAATGAGGTACTCATGGGACGAGAAGGAGTGGATATTGAAGAGAGGAAATAGGGCTAGGATCCAAGTAGAAGAAAAAAGATGCAAAAGATGGAAGTATGAAGACGAAGAGGAGGAAGAGGAAGAGTGAAGGAGTGACAGAGACAGTAGAAGAAAGGAGGGAGATGGAAAAAAGTCCATAACTCGCCTACAAACGGGGAGGAGCAGGCGCGCACGCACACTCGTACACACACGCACTCACGCGCTCACACAAACACTCACTTAAACACACGAGTAACACAACATAACCTAAAACAGACACACACCACAGACAGACATACACAAAAAGGAGACAAGAGAATGAAAATAAATAAAATAAAAAAAAATAAATGTAACATAAATGATGTAATAGGTGTACAAAGGAAGAAGTTTGTAAATCCCAGAGGGGAGATACAATAAAGCTTACTACTACTATTTATGCTTACTGCCAGGTAAAAAAAAAAAATTAAAAAACCATTTGCTTGAGCCCTCCGGTAAAAACTGCCGAAGTTTTCGGTTAATCCAACTCCACATTTCTCTTAGTATGGCCTCTTGATATCCTCATAATTGTAACATCTAATTAAAGTGTCTTAAAGAGAGATTGGGACATCTAAAAGAGAAGGCATTTCTCCATTCATCATTAAATTGGTTAAATTGAAGCGTGCTCGACCTCCATTGCATTTCCACAAAGGATGTCCAGAAGATAATTCTGTTATAGTGGCCGCCAATGCCCGGACATCAGTAAATTGAGAAGTAGTTTGTTTTAATAAATACACTTCCGGTGCCATAAATAACGGACTTTCAGGAGTCGAACATCCTATTGTACTTCGTAACTGAGAATTAATTTCATTAAATTTCGCAAGCCCTAGGTCACACACTTTAACATCCTTATCTTTTAATGTTAACATTACATTGCCTGGCTCTATGTCCCTGTGCAAAACTTTGAGCGGATGCTGGTGTAAAAATATAATAGCTTTACACATTTTTAATGCTATAATGTACTTCTCTTCTAAAGTTAAATTATACTTATTTCTTATGTTCTGTTTAAATATAACATCTTGCAACGTATGTCCGTTTACGAGTTCCATAATGATGTGGAATTGAGATTCCTGGTTGCATACGCCCATTATTGACACAATATTTTTATGGTAGATCTGTCTAAGAACAGCTACCTCTTTGATAATATCTGTAGTATCTTGGTATATTGAGTCCATTGTTTTTATAGCAATGTCTGGCTCCGACCACGTACCTTAAGAACGTTCTCGGAAAAGGTTCCAAAGGAAACTTTTCCTAGAACTTCTTCGAATATTGTCAAATCAGTCATTGGTATTTCAGGGAACAGAGGTACTTTCAATTTATTGATGTCTTTGAGCCTTGAAGGTTTTCTTTTCTTTTGCGAGGGTTCTTCAGGAATCAGGAAATTTCCAACAATTGCTAATTCATCACACCTTCGAGATTGATCCCAATTAGTACCTTTAGCAACTTCATCCCAACTAGAAAGTTTTGCAGCTTTGTTTTTGAGAATCTTGGAATTTTTGAATAACTTGATTGTTGAAAGCTTTGATTATCAGTAGCACTGGTCGATGCTGTCGAGACTGGCGTTTTTAGCAAAAATGCACAATCTGGGAAATTGCGTAACGTGAATGAATCGTTTCCTTCAGTTGTAGTATAAATTACTCCAGTCGGGATTCCATTGTTGAGATTCTGTTAAAATGTTGATAAAATTTCAATAATTTTATTTTCATACCTTTACAGCTACACTTTTGATTTTTCATGTTGATCTGTGAGGCTACAATTTTCATTCGTTATAGTCCATGAAGTAGTCTGCGAAATAGTAAATGCCATCGTAGCTATAGTAGTAATAGTTGCAGCTGGAACCGTCCTTTTTTATGAGAATGGTATGCAGCAATTGTTGGAGGAACTGCACTTGCAATTGTAGCTTGTCACATTAAAACAGGTACTTGGCACATGAGCTTCCTTGACAGCATTCTGTAAATAATATTTACAGTATTATAGTAATGATACATTAAATATTTTGTATTAACTTACTTTTAGTACAATGTGGTTTTCAATTGAATCAAGAATCCCATGGCTTCTATTCGTAGTTAACGAATACAAATTGCCAGAATGGGTCTTTGCAGGGGTCTACCCATGTAATCGTAGTAGTCAATGCTGCTTTAAATGACGTAGCTGGCACATGAGCATCCTTGAGACTATTCCGTAATTAATTAACATTTACAGTCATGTACATTTTTACAATATTACAATTAATATAATGAAACATTTGATATTTTGTTCAAATCAAATGTTTCATTTGATTTGAACAAAATCTCAAATCCGTGACTAGTATCCGTAGTATCAACAGTTCCATGGCTAATGTCCGTGGTTAACAGATACAAAGTGGCACTGTGGGCTTTATCTGAAATTTTTTTCATAAACTTTCACAAACCTTCATCCCCATTTTCATTAATAAAGTTGCTTATCACTGAGACATCTGTGAATCCCAGTTGAACATTTGTATTATGAAAATAGTTAGAATTTAACGTATTCTTGAACTGGAGAATACCCATCTTCTTGATGTCTTAAACTATATACAAGCCACTTGTATCCAATGATAGTTCATAATTACCTGGCATCTTATAATAGTTTCTGTCTGGATTATCTCTATGCTGCTATAACATCTTGAGCTTTCGCTTTCTATTGATGCCTATCTTTGGGCTATCCAGACTTTTCTTTAAGTCATTATCAAACTCTGTAGAATTTCTTTTCAGACTTGCTAAAACTTGTAAAAGATCTATTGACAAAATCGAGGTTATTATGAGTAGCACAAAAATTACGTACCTTCATTAGCACACCACACTTTATATTGACCGATGCCTTCATTAACCTTGAAATGATGTTCTCCTTCCGGGTTCATAAAAAACGTTTTTTTTTTTGTTCTCATATGTAAGCCCGGTGGCTGAGGCATATATTTTCTTTAACCTCAAAATTTACCAATTCGGCGGTTTTCATCACGCCCACACAATACATACGCCGTTAGTCGCATGCGTCGAGAGCGCGCACTACAGCACTACAACGCGCGTGTGCGTTGGTCTTTAGAAACTTCCGTACCTCCTCTACTGTCTCATACTCTCATCGCGCCGCTGCGCTCGACGCTCGCTATATGCACGTATGTTGCGCGCTTTCCCCGCTCAAATGCTGCTTTTGCTGCGTCCGCTGGCTGGCTCGTGGCGCTGCTGATGTTATGCTGCTGATATGAGCACAGCTGTGACTCGAAGCGTTCAAATGAATAGCGGGGGAGCGCGATATACTCGCGTTAAATCTAAAATTTTATTCAACAAAATTTAGTCTTTAGTAATTTTTATAATTTTTTGCGGAGCTTGTACGGGGTGTTACAACTTAGAAATAACGACTCATAGTATACTGGGCGAAAAAACAAAATTTGATCGTGCATTTTAAGTCGTGCACAAAAAATTTAACAAGTTTGGAAATTTGAAAAAAATTTTTAAATTTAAGATATTTGAGAAACGAGTATTAACAGAGGGGAGAAAATTATTTTTTTTTCGCTACTCCTCAAGCGGGGAAAAAAGTGTTTTCTCCCCGCGTGAGCTCAAACTTTTTCTAACACGTTCGGAATGCACGATTTTCTATCTATTTTTAGGCATGAAAAAAGGTCCATTTCATGCGCGTATTGGGAAAAAAATTTTAAAGCTTAGTATGTTTGAAACTAATTGGTTTCATGAACAGCACAAAGAAAGGGATCAAGGTGCTGTATAATGCTAACTAAATCCAAAATTGGAACTTGATTATTGTCTATTTACTCCAGTTATTATGTCACGTAGGAAAACGACTTTTTTCAGTTTATGATGTTTTTCTGGAGATCTGCCTCATGAAATCACTCAAAATTAAAGTGGAGTATAGTCCTGTAAACTTTCAATAATTATGTTCTTTATTTTAAAAGATTCAACTTTTAGTTTTCGAGTTAAAACAATTTCAAAAATTGCGGTTTATGGTGAATAATAAAAGAACGACAACGATGACATAAAATTTCCACAGTAAAAAGATAGGTAATTTTATTCTCTTTTAGGTTTATATCAAGTAATTTACTTTTATAAACTTTATCAACAACTTTATTAAAAACAACTGAAATCTCAAAACTAAAAAATCGCTATAAAAAAAATGCGTTCACAAAATGTAAAAACAGACTCTTTTCCTACAATGCACTAATAAAAAGAAAGAAAATAACACTTGGTGGGTTATAATCCACTAATTAGAAGCTGAGATACAGGCGTATGCGAAAGAACACACGCATACATCCTATGGACATTTTCCAAAAACACCATTTTTCGACTAAAAATGCATCAAACCACAAGTCCCACATCTTTTTAAACAAACTCCAAAAATTACTATTACAAGGCTTTCTTAGGAAGGAAGCAAAACAAGTTTTTGATACATTTACCGCCTCGTGTATAAAAAAAGTTCAATACACGTGCAAAAAGTTTAATCTACACTCATCTCCCAACCTCCCACTCGTGTGCGCTTTGACATCCCAACTTTTGCGCACTTGTATTGAAATATACTATTCCTAAACTAAACAAATTTCGGACAATTTTTAGTATTCTGTCACTTTTATTTGCAATAATATAGGCCTGCGGAGTTTATAAAACTGCGGAAAAGAAGTCACATGTGCTGCTACAAACGTATATTAATATTATTGCATGATAATACATTTATTAGTTAATAAAAATTGATAAAATAGGGGTACGCTGCTTAAAGCGAATAAAAGCCTATGTAATCAAACGACGATGTAGCTTTTGTCATTATACAGTTAGTTAAGACTTCTCCATAAGTTTCATAAAAATTCATGACTTAAAGGCTCTAAGTTAGAGCCTGAAAGCCCTCCTTGTTAGTGAATGTTATAACGGGTATATTTTAAATTTAGTTTAGGTGGATAAGACATTTTGCAGTATTCTCGTATTAATATAACAATACGCATTAATTTATTTTAACAGATAGCATAAAGTAATGAATTAAAAATTAATGATTAGGTTCGGTTATGTGGAGTAAAGTGTAGGTAGTGTACACGGAAAAAATGGTTAGTTGTGGTAACCAAGTCATAATTGGTTAATCAAAAATTGGTTATGAGAACTAAGTGCTTGGTTAATTTAACCAAGCTGACTTTTTTACAATGAAAAAGTCGACTTTATAGGTTACTAACCAATTTACTTGGTAAGGACAACAATTTTTCTGGTACATCACTGTTTTCATAGTGGGTCAACCAACATTTTTGTTGTAATTACTAAGATATTAGTTGAAATACGAGTTGCAGCTTACATTTTCAAAAATTTTCTTATTTACCAACTACATCGCTAGCGCGACGACAGAGTCTCCGCCTTTGGACTTGAAGGACCCGAGTTCGATCCCCAGTGAAGGAGAAATTTTTTTCAGATATATTGATTGTATTATAAAATTGTAAACATGTAAATTAAATGTTAAAAATAATAGCACACTTGTAAACGGGTCTATAAAATAATCTGCATGTATAAATAAATAATAATTATTAATAATAAATAAATAATAAATAATAAATAAAAAAAAGTAAAAACATCAGAGAAAATTTTTTTCTTCATTGTTCTGGAAACAAAATTGACTATTTTTTTAGTAATCAGAACTAATATATTGATTAAGATAAAAAATATAGTTGGTTATGGTTACCAATTTTTCTTAACTAAGTCTACTTGGTCAATGATACCAATAAAATAGTTGGTGCGTATTTCTCCAAGCAATTTGGTTATCCCAACCAAGTACTTGGTTATCACAACTAACCATTTTTTTCCGTGTATGTATACCGTAATATTTCTGGAACTACTCGGTGAATATCAATAAAATATGACATGCATGTATATTTTTGGATTCTGAATTCGGAGAAAACATTTATTTTTTATTTTTCTAACTATTTTTTATTTTATGACCAATTTTTGATTTTTGAAAAACACTATTTTGCGTTTTTTTCAATCATCCCATCGTTACAAACAATTGAGCTAATATGCATTTGAAAGAGAATAAAATTACCTATTTTTTCCCGTCTGGTACTCGGGATCGACCGCTTTGTTCGGCAGATAAAATGAAAAATGTGATTTTTTAAAATTCATATCTCTGAAACTAAACATCATAACTTCGCGAAAAAAATTATGTCGATGTGTCACGTGTCAAACTATATCTTCTCTTAAAAAAGTGATGGGCTTTGTTGCGAAGATTTAATTGAAAATCGGTCGCCTGGTACAAGAATTAAGGAACGCGAATCAGAAATACGGATTTTATTATATAACCTACACGGAAAAAAATGGTTAGTAACAGTAACAAACCGCTTGGCAAAATACGCACCAACTATTTTTTTGGTTAACCTTACCAAGTACTTGGTAAGTATAATAAAATAATTGGTAAGTTACCTGCTTTTTTGGTAACATCTATCAAGTTATTGGTTAGGTTAACGAACAAAATAGTTGGTGCGTATTTTGCCAAGCGGTTTGTTACCGTTACCAACCATTTTTTCCGTGTACAAACGCTTCAAACTCTTGGCGCTAAGCAGGCAGCAAAATTTAAATGTTAATTATGCACTTAAATTTTCTATCTCCACACTCGGCCTAAAAAAGCCCACTTTACGCCCTTGGTACACAATATACTATTATTGGACCTATAAATTTAGTTGGAGGAAGCTACGTACCAATGAATTGGCATGTTTTCTTAAATATATTATGCAGGGGCGGATCGTGCATTGGGTTCAATGTGTAAAGTTTAACGCCGAGCGTTTTCAGAGATTTTCCTAAGGTTATATAACGCTCTTGTCAAAACGAGGCACTCTATCCCTAAGCGCAAGCGTACTTGCACTGCGCTTAGAACTATGTTCTTCTACGGCGGCTATAAGTCTGCGAGAAAGTTGCGTTTTACGGCTGAGTACGTAGAGTATCGTGCTTTCTCAGCCGTTTTAATCAATTCTCTTGCATAAAAATAAATATTCATATGTCAAAAATGAAAGTCTTCGCTAAAACATTTTTCATTTTTCAAGGAAAGTATAAGATTGTTAAATAATCACTAGTATGTATCAAATTACAAAAAGTAAACTACATGAAAAGTTGAAAATATTGATGTATTGGCTAATGCCAAATAGGTTGTAGTACAAAACACCGGATTGTAGTCGTCATCGTAGCAATTTTTTGAGCAAGATACTAGGCCGCATCACCTCTAATTTCAATATTATTAAATACAATTGTTAGCGAGAGCAAGATAGGTATTGATATTGCGGGAAGTAATTAGTAAAACGACTACGATTTCAGGCTCGAATATACTGCAAACTTCAACTGACATTGATTATAATTTTCCATTCATCTTTAAGTTAACATGCTGTAGGTACTGACAGTGACATTGACGGAAAGTGGCATTAGTTGTTCTACAGAAAGTAATTGAAAATCAGAAGCTTATTGTCACATTGGATTATGCTGCAAGTCTCCACGCGACAAGTGTCTTTCATGTATTTTTGACATTAGAGTAGAGTCATTCCTACACTTGTCACGCCTTGATTTTGCCACTACTTTTTTTTGCTCGATTTTCTTCTTTTACACATAAGGATTACTCGCTTGACGTTGGCCGATCGAACATGTAGTTCGCTGACGTGAAAAATGCGCCTTACGTTTTAGAATAGTGAACGATTGTCTCACCTTTTAAAAAACTTCTCATGATTTTATCCTGACTGAAGAGTGAAAACCAAGATGAAGATGAATGTAAGCACTGTATTTATAATACAATAATAACGAATACAACGAAATTTCTTACACGGTGTTAAAGGTTTATGAGGTAAATATGGGGAATTCTACGGGAAAAATGCCATTTTTTGGTTGGAGAAACCGAAAAAAAAAGTGACAGGAAATGATCTTGATTAATTGGAGAGTATAAGCGAGCGCTGTTTACTTCTGAGGTCCATAATGGTATTTGCCGTGCTCTTCGCGCGTTCTCTAAACTGCTTATAGCGATGTTGCAAACTTTGGAATACCCTTTCGCCGTCCATTTTGTCATGGAAATAGCGTTAGGGTTTCAGCAGAGATGAGATTATCTGATTAGAGTGTCGCGCGAGCACATCCTCATCGCGACTATAGAAACGAGCACGTCGTTTCCGCGGCTCAACGAGCCATGCGTGAGATTCCGATTACGTGCCCGCAGCGCGGAAATGTGGATGAAAAGTCTTCTGAATCATGCGCGCCACGGAAATGAGACGTACTCGTTTGCTCGATTTTGGTAAGCACGAGATGCCCGTCTGCGTATCCAGCCAAAGTTTCATTCGCCGGCGCGTGATGGTTGACTGTTCGGAAAGATTTTTCAATCCACCATGCACGTACAAAGGTACGGAAGACTGAAATATTAGCCGTAATTTCGCGAAATGCCGGCAAATCATCTGGCTTCATACGTAGGTAAAGCCGAAGCAGGAGGAAAAGTACAATGAACGAGTCCACAAAAGCTCGGCTCTTTGTCATATCAGCTGATGAGAATGAGAAAAAAATCAGGAACATCGATATTAGAAAGTAGTAGACGTATAAAGGCGCGGGTATATCCGCATACAGCGATAAAAGAAACATTTTACTGTCGGATGGTAATAAAATGGGGGTAGAAAGCGGGTCGCTCGGGAATCAAAAAGCGGCGCGCATAAAAGAAAGGAAGGCGCGCAAGAGTAGGCACTATAGAGAACACTACGTACGCCCCATCAAAAGCACATCGAGTAGGTAGCGATGAATCGATTCCAAGTGGTTTCGCGGTGCAGCCGCGCGCTGATATAGGCTGCGCCTTTCGCGTGCAGGGACTTTCTTGCGACGCGGGCAAAGGTGTGTATGCAGAGCGAGCTACAGAGAGTATATAGGTAGTAGGTATCGCGCGACTCAATAGCGCTGGAAATTCAGGGCTCGAGCGATGTGCCGCAACCTACTTCTCGTCACGAGCTAGACACGAGACGCGGCGCGGAACAGAAAGATAAGCCACAGGGAGGAAGTATAGAAATAAAAGAGCAACGCGCTTGTGCCGAGAAAGAAACAGCTCGCAGGGGCAGCCGAAGGGAAACGGAGCACACTGGGTTTGATAACAAAGAGCAGGGGAGAGGAAAGGAGATTGCACATAACTCTGTATAGAGAGCCGCCTCGTGCGCCTCTGCGTGCGGGTGCCATGTATACTCGTGCAAGGGGATCATCCGGCGCGTAGTCATGGCTTAAACGCCTTAGGACGCGTCAGCGCAAGAGTTACTCGCCCTGCACTGCGTGTTGTCGGATTAATTTAATCACGCGTTGAAACATCGTTAGTATTTAAATGCGGCGCAGGAGTAGCTTTACTCCTGCCGGCAACTTCCGCACGGCTCCTAGCGCCGAATGCTCATAATCGCGTTAACATGTTAATCAAACGTTCAATTTTTGTCCGCGAGCGCACATCGTCGTTTATATTCTCGCCCGGAATCATACGTTTGTCTCGGCTGCAATTACCCAGCAGCGTCGTAAATAAACGCGGAAAATTAAATCCGCATCCGCGATATTTTTCGCAGCCTTTTTATACAACCCGCTGTCAGATAATATGAGAATTTACGGTTCCAGAATGCAGCAGCCGATTGGATTACCTCACGGTAGTAGCGCATATATTCACCTTTCGGAGACTGCTCTGCGATTTGCGATTGCAGAGAGCTATTGGTATATAGAAAATTGCTTTCTCGGTGCGCGATGCAGCTGATTATTTGGCCGCGTCGGACGACCGATGTTGTTATTTCAAAAAATATTTACGATTAACGATTCGCGTGATATCGAGTTTTATTCTCGCGAAATCGCAATTGGAACTTTACTAGACAAATCTGCGCTTTCGCGATCATCATTTGTGCAGAATGGGGAACAGGCGTGATTTTTAAAACCTTTTTTAATATAAAGTTAAGGATAAATCTTACACAAAAATACAAGAGTCACGATTTTTACTGCAATATTTGTTAAGTAATATTGTTTTGAAAATTCGGTTTCCTAATGATACGTTTAAACGATTGAGAGCTCACGCGATCAATATGGCGGCGCGAAGGATGAAAATATAATGGATGTATAAACGCATGAAAATTTTAATACATAAAATAACCTTATTGTTTTCTCTAAAATCATAATAGAGATCATGAGAGATAATGCTTCAAAATCAAAATAGATTCATGATGACTGAATTTATGTTCTCAAATGCCCGTACGTTAGGTTTGGTCTTTATTCTTTGAGCCGCCATATTCGAGAGCTGCCGTTTTAAAAACTACTCAAACGTAAGAATTTTTAATTAATCGTATTAGGGCTTAGAGGCATTAAATCAGCAAAAAATTGATGCATAACGTATTCTTATGCTACACGACTCTAATTGAAGCTTTTGCATATGTTCACCCTGCTCTCTGGAGCGCAACATTTTCAAATCAACAATATTACTGTCTTTTGTAGATTTTTCCGAGCGAAACTCCCGAAGCGGGGATCGTTTTGTACTTTATTCCTCGAAAATCAGTCTTTGGCGGGCACTTAAAGTTACGTCTGCGCACAAAAGGCTGTTCAAGCAGTTAAATACACTTAACCCTCTACCAGTCAGTGATTGCGCAAGGAAAAGACTTTGAAGAGAAGAAAGAATATCGGAGCAAGAGCGTCAAGTGGGTCTAGTTATTTTCACGTCGCACGCATAAATTGGCAAAAACGTGACGTTTCGCAGCAGACAGTTTGGCAAGAAGCAAGATTAGAGTAAAATCTGAGAGAGGGGCAGAGGTCGGGTGCGATTCCGGGCGACGAGTCGGGGTGCGAGGAAGAGCGCGCCAAGGAAGAGCGAAGAGAAGTTTGAGACTCGAGTGTAGGTATGACATGTACGTACGAGCGGGCTGGCACATAAAAAGCATGTGGCGCCTGGGGCCTGCATTTAATGAGGCTGCGCTGGCAGAACGAGCGGACGCAGCCCTCCCTGCAGCGTCGTATCTGCCTCCTGCCTGCCTCCGCTCGAAAGACAAAGAGGGCCGCGGGAGAGGGATCGCGAGCAGTCACAGCGAGATGAGAAAGGTGCTCGGGCCGCGCTTTCCCCAACTTTGCGAGCGTGATGCGAACGTATAACCGGCCCTTAACCCGCAACTCAACTCCCCCGCCCTACTCCCCCCAACTCGCGCGCCCCGCCGTCGCCACCATCGTCGCCGCGGCGCGCGAAACCACCACTCTACTTGTTGAATTAACCTTTTTTTCGCCCCGAGTACGACGGTGTTGCGCACTCGGCTCGGTGAATGAAGAAAAAATTATACCTGGGCAAGGACTTTACGGATGGGGAAAAATCCCACTTAGCGGCGCCGCAGCGAGCCCTCGAGGTGAGGACTAGAGAGGAAGCAGGCAAATTTATGAAGCTCGTCTGTGGGAAAAATTACTCTCGCTCGATCTTTTTCACCCCCAAACTGGATGATTCTCCTCCAACTCCAAATTGATACTCCACTGTTGCTTTGGGGCCGGGGGAGCGGGGAAAATGTACGAGCCGACGTTTTTCTGCGCGCAGAATGATCTTTTTTCCCCCCTGCTTCGAAACTTTCAACCAAACTAATACGCCCGCGAGTCGCGCTTATTCAGGTCAGCGCTGATGAAATTTTTATTCGGTATTTCTGTACGCCTGTGTGCTATAGCGCAAATCGAGTTACCGAGGGGTTGCCGGCTGCAGCGTGAGAGCAAAAAAGTCGTCGTAAATCAGTGTTGGAGAGGGGGTCCAATTAAATAGCCAGCCCTATGGAGCTCAAACCGCACGGCGGTGGGTTACACCGAAAGCGCCGGTACCTCGCTGTGGAATCGCGTAACTTTTTTCGTTTATCGCATCTGCGAAAGCCTTGCTGCGTAGAAACCGGACGATTCATTCTAGCGAGCGCTGCATTTGAAGAGAATCAATGCAGTTAGCTATGCACCTGTACGCGCGCATATTAAAAGACCTATTGAAATCGCATGAACGAAGTTGTTGAGCGACTGAGTGTCCATATCAGGAAATGGGCATGAATTCATTCCTAACAAAAGAGAGCGTAACCTATTTTCCGCGAATCATGTCGAAATTTATGAGAGAGTAATTTTTATTCGGCCACGCGCGTGTACGTCAAACGAACGCTTTTTCGGGATGCGATACATCTGGTAGCGCGATTTTTGCATCCCAGTGTTACGCAATATTGCAAATCGGACTCACCTCGGTGTCGTTGTAGACGAGCCGCAGATTGAATCCCGGCAGAAAGCCCATCTGGTTTATGCGCTCGACGGCAAGTTTGGCAGCCTGTAGCTCACTCGGGCCCTCGGGCCTCGGCTCGTTGGCCTGGGTTACCTCGAACAGTCCGAGAATCGTTATGTCCGTCTTGTCCTCGGCTTGCCCGTCGAACTGGTCGTCGACGAAAGCCTCGAGCTCGGCCGCGTCGTACTCCTCCTCGGGCTCCTCCGTGCTGGTTAGCAGTCTGTCGCTCGACGTCGTCGTCGTCTCGTTATCGGGCGGCGCGCCGAGGGGGCCCCCCGTAATCGTCGTGAGCTCCTCGAGCCCCTCGACGTCCTCGTCCCTGCGACGGTGGATGACCTCGCGACTGGGGCTCTTGGGCAGGTCCGGCACGGCCGTGGTCGAGGGCTCGAGCTGGCCGGGGCCCTCGCTGTCGGGCCTGGGCGGCTTGAAGTGTCGCCTGTCGAACTTCTCGGACGTCGTGGCGGACGAGGGGGCGAGCGGCCGGGCCGTGGGCTTCACCGGAAACTTCTGCGAGCCCTCGAAGCCGGCGAACGGGGGCTCGCTCTCGGACTCATAGCCGCTCTCGTTGCTGGACGTCGGCTCTGACGTCGTCGAGTGGTTCCAGGACGCCATCGCCGCCGCCGTCGCTCGGGAGGGCACGTCAGTCTCGCTGTCGGATCGGCTCGCCGGGATGAGGGGGAGCATCAGCAGCAGTGGCAGCAGCGCTCCGAGGAAGCGCCGGGGAGAAGGAGGCAGACGGAGACGAGAGAGACGACCGCGGGAGCGAGTACGCGACATAATCAGCCGTCGCGATTTCGACGACACAACCCGTACTTCCGAGTTGCTGCTTTCATCTGCAACAGACGAAAATTACTCGGATTAGCATATTCGCACATCGCTCCCTCGTACGTTGCGAGCTCGATATATTCAAATCGTTACAAGACGGTTGTTGGCGTTTTTTGCGGGGCAAACGATCATGTTCACGAGAGATCGCGACATCCTCTCAAGTGGAAATTCAGTGCTTACCATGCAAAAATTTCGTGCCATGTGACTGTTGTTGTGTGCTGGTTCGAATACATCATGGTAGTCGTCACGATTATAAGTATTGCATCGCGCTCCCTATTCAAATGATCTGTCGGAAATGGGCCTGATAGTTAAATTGGACAGGCGCGTGTTTACAACTTATACGGATTTCAATAACACGACCTTCCGTGCAAGAGGAGCATATAAGTGTTCGACAGGGCGGCTCATCGCGAATTACTTGCAAAAGTGAGAGGAACACTGGGGACCCTAATTCAAGTGCTCGAATGATCGATGCGCACGTCGGACAGAATTATAAAGGCATCAGGAGCCATGAGGTACGTAAGAACGGGCTTTATTAGATTTTTTTGCTTGACAGTAAATAAAAAATGCTAAGATGCACAGTTACGAGCCAGAGCAGAAGGCAGAATTCGGGAAAATCTGGCAATGCTAACATCGCGCCTGTCAAGCATGCCGAGGCTTCCGAGAGGTGGAGACGGATCTCGGGCGGCGAGGAGCTCCTCCCCTTCTCCCGGCCGTGAAGCGTCTGCGAGGGTCGCCTTCCCTCGGAAGCGGGAAAGGCGGGAAGAGTCAGCGAGCGCGGCTGACGCGGCTAATCGAGCGCTTCGTCAAGTCAAGAGCACATTCGAACGCACTTCCTGCGAGCTGAGGGGAAGACTCTTTCGCTCGCATGCATAACCTACCCTATCCTCGACAGAGAGTGTAAAGCTGGAGCTTCCGAGCCTGCTGTCGTGCTCGAGGTCGGGAGAGCGTGTGCCCTCTCGGCGGAGCGCTTTATGAGAGAGAGAGGGAGAGAGAGAGAGGTGCCTTGAGGGAAACTCTTAAGATACCCTGACGGACACAGCGCATTAATATAACTCATCCGGCAAACGAGCCGTAATATTCCTTCTTTTTCGAGGCGATCCCGAGAAATATATGCCCTAGATAATGCTCATGGGTATATCATACATGCGTATCCATATACACGCTCGCCAAATCCGATACAGGCGATATATATTGCTATAGAGCAAAGTCGCAATTTATACCGATCGGTGATTGAGAGTCGTCGGGCTGAAGTACTTGTACTTTGTAAAACGAGCTCAAAACGCACACGAACGCTTTCGAAAGGGCCGGGATTCGGGAATCAAAGGCATAAGAAGAAAGCAAACGCGCAGAGCTTATTCGGGATGAAAACAGACTGCAGGGATATGCGTATGTGCGGTGATACCCGCGGAGTGCCGGACGGAAGAGGCTTGTTCGAACGGAGTGGAGCTGCGCGGGACAATCAGAGAGCAAAGAGAGGAGGTCGAGAGAGCGAGAGGGGCCAGAATTATTACAGGCCAGAGACTCGCTCCGTACGTGTACAGCCCTCGTGCGATTCAGCCTCGTCTCCTTTTCCAAATTTGCATAGTCGCAGGGCTAGCATTTGACAACTCGAGCACGATCAATCGCCACAGGTGTGCTGTCCTCGCAGTCTTTGCAAGGACTTGTTAATCACACAGAAGACGCCCGATCGTGAAGTACTTCGACGGTGTTCGCCATTCGACTGTGCATTTTCATAAACTGATAAAAATTATCAGCGCGTCCGGAAGCCAATGAAAAAAGTTATCGATCATTAGCGAGTATCGGATTGTCAATGTGGACGTTTGTTTTGGTACTACGAGCACGAAAATTGTCAGCAAGTGAAAATTTCGTCGTCAGAATTGCCAGTCAATTAATCGCGCGCGATACACGATTATTTATTTTTCCCTACGGGTATTGCAATGCGAGTCAATTTTTAATAAAGCTCGCGCCAACTAATTGCATTCTGTTAGACAATTCGAGAAAATTGATGAAATAATGTCCCTCTCCACTCGCAATATGCATGTTAAATCTAGAGATGGACAGTGGGATGAGCAAAGAATACATGGAAGGCAAATTGAGAAATGAAGAGCGAGTGGTATAGTGCGAGAGAGCAAGCGCAAGATCACGCTTTACACAGGATATTACATTGCGCAGTACAGCATGGTCGGGCTTGCACACCTAGCTCGATGCTCCTATACGGTGCCACACACATATAGACTGGGTACATAATATGTATGCCCAAGCTTCGCATGGGTCATGTCACCTCTCGGCCTTACTGTCCAAGATATCTACCCCTCGAACGTAAACTAGATTTAAAATCTACACGGGAAAAAATGGTTAGTTGTGGTAACCAAGTCATAATTGGTTAATCAAAAATTGGTTATGAGAACTAAGTGCTTGGTTAATTTAACCAAGCTGACTTTTTTACAATGAAAAAGTCGACTTTATAGGTTACTAACCAATTTACTTGGTAAGGACAACAATTTTTCTGGTACATCACTGTTTTCATAGTGGGTCAACCAACATTTTTGTTGTATTTCTAAGATATTAGTTGAAATACGAGTTGTAGCTTATATATTTTCAAAAATTTTCTTATTTACCAACTGCATCGCTAGCGCGACGACAGAGTCTCCGCCTTTGGACTTGAAGGACCCGAGTTCGATCCCCAGTGAGGGAGAATTTTTTTTCAGATATATTAATTGTATTATAAAATTCTAAACATGTAAATTAAATGTTAAAAATAATAGCATACTTGTAAACGGGTCTATAAAATAATCTGCATGTATAAATAAATAATAATAATTAATAATAAATAAATAATAAATAATAAATAAAAAAAAGTAAAAACATCAGAGAAAAATGTTTTCTTCATTGTTGTGGAAACAAAATTGACTATTTTTTTAGTAATCAGAACTAATATATTGATTAAGATAAAAAATATAGTTGGTTATCGTTACCAATTTTTCTTAACTAAGTCTATTTGGTCAATGATACCAACAAAATAGTTGGTGCGTATTTCTCCAAGCAATTTGGTTATCCCAACCAAGTACTTGGTTATCACAACTAACCATTTTTTCCGTGTATATATATATACTAGTAGGGCTTCGCCTCCCTACTCGTTTCGCTTGCCAACCCCCCAGTTTTGGTTGTGATTTTAATTTTAAAACTATTTGTTATTTATTACTTGGTGTATTATTTAAATGAATGTACAAAAGTATTAAATATAAAATGAATATTTGATCATAGTATGCACCGTAACTCAGAATTCACGTGCTAATGTTTTTTATCTGACGCTTTAGAAACTCATCATTTAAATTTATGTTTTGTTGGTTTTAAATTAACTTCAATTCTTTCTACAGTTCGGTATAACTGCGTGACGGTCGGTTTTTTCTCGATTCACTCCCCGGTAAAAATGTGTACCTAGCGAGCCTATAGAAGTATTCACTTCAAAAATTAACTAAATGAGCTACGATTTAGCAGCCAAAAATACGTTTAGAAAACTTAAGTTTGAATATATCGGGGCCAAAAATAGCCACGAAATGTATGACCAGTGCCTAGTCTCTAACGAATAAATACATTGATTGTCAATATATTTATTCGGCAATTTTTGTTTATCGTTAATTTTTTATTCTTGTAAGGTTCATAGAGAGTATTTATTTTCATAACAAAATTTAATTTCCCAGTTAGCCGCATCTACGCATGCGCGAGTGACGTCACCAGAAGACTTCTGTTTGAAGCGCCACCACGCGGCGGCAGGTGTCTGAAAAAGTTTTCAGTATTTTCTGACTCCAAACTCCTATTTCGTTGACTCTCATTCTCTACAGTCTTCTTGAGCGTCAGATAAAAAACATTCTCACGTGAATTATGAGTTACGGTGCTTACTATGATCAAATATTCATTTTATATTTAATACTTTTGTACATTCATTTAAATAATACACCAAGTAATAAATAACAAATAGTTTTAAAATTAAAATCACAACCTAAACTGGGGGGTTGGCGAGCGAAACTAGTAGGGGGGCGAAGCCCCACTAGTATATATATATATATATATATATATACACGGAAAAAAATGGTTAGTTGTGATAACCAAGTGCTTGGTTGGGATAATCAAATTGCTTGGAGAAATACGCACCAACTATTTTGTTGGTATCATTGACCAAGTAGACTTAGTTAAGAAAAATTGGTAACCATAACCAACTATATTTTTTATCTTAATCAATATATTAGTTCTGATTACTAAAAAAAATAGTTAATTTTGTTTCCAGAACAATGAAGAAAAAAATGTTCTCTGATGTTTTTACTTTTTTTTTATTTATTATTTATTATTTATTTATTATTAATTATTATTATTTATTTATACATGCAGATTATTTTATAGACCCGTTTGCAAGTGTGCTATTATTTTTAACATTTAATTTACATGTTTACAATTTTATAATACAATCAATATATCTGAAAAAAATTTCTCCTTCACTGGGGATCGAACTCGGGTGCTTCAAGTCCAAAGGCGGAGACTCTGTCGTCGCGCTAGCGATGCAGTTGGTAAATAAGAAAATTTTTGAAAATATAAGCTGCAACTCGTATTTCAACTAATATCTTAGTAATTACAACAAAAATGTTGGTTGACCCACTATGAAAACAGTGATGTACCAGAAAAATTGTTGTCCTTACCAAGTAAATTGGTTAGTAACCTATAAAGTCGACTTTTTCATTGTAAAAAAGTCAGCTTGGTTAAATTAACCAAGCACTTAGTTCTCATAACCAATTTTTGATTAACCAATTATGACTTGGTTACGACAACTAACCATTTTTTCCCGTGTAAATAGGGCCTCTCTCATTTGCTTAGCGTGTGTGAAAAATGTTACACGAGGTAAATAAAATCATCTCCCTTTCATAAAGCCCGTTTCAAAATCTAATATTTTGAATTTTTGTAAAATTTTTTATGGGTAATCCGTTTTTTCAGCGAATATAAAATAAAAGAATAAGAAAATTATAAAATTTATTGAGTACATAAAATTCTCTTCCCCTTTTGCATGCCGTATAAGCCAACTGTAATAAACTGAATATTTTGTCGTATATGTGGATCTCTTTATTGAGATTTATATACATATAACACAATTGTACAAGCAGAGCACGGAAATAATTTCTTAAGTAGTCACTATTCTTCTAGTGAAATGTTTTTTGTTAAAATAGATTTGATGCGATGCGTATGATAAGCAAAGGTTTTGTATAGGCTATACGGCTAATTGTACCCGAAATATTTAGTTATTAGAAAACACAATAACTTTAAAAAAAATGTTAATGCTCACTAGATGCAATATGCCTCAACTCATTAATTTTACAACATATGTATATGTGGACCGTGAAAAAATTTATATTAATAGAGTTAAATCAAGATAAACATGAATTGATATCTAGTTAAACAAAGCTTGTTAACATTAGATAATTTTATTAGGTACCACTCCTGTCTAGATTTGAAGAAAGCAAAACATATGAAAATATTGATAATACTTATTTTTAAAGGAAAGAAATAGTGATGCTTGTTATTTTGACAGTGTTATAATTCTTCAAAGCTTCAATCTTTGACCTGCAGTATATAAAGAAAATCAAAGAATATTTAATAGCTTTTGTCCCTTATGTATACCATATTATTCTCAAAGCATGCTGCGATTTCGGTCGGCAGTATATATTTACAAATTTTTCATGTATTGAAGTCCTTATATAACGTGAAAATATACGTTTGTAAAATTGGATAGGCACCGCTGTCGAGATAAGCTATTTCTATCGATTGCAGGTATGTAATGCAAATGATATATCCTACAATGAAAGCTAATGTAATCATATCCGTAGATCGCTCAATCTTTGCCGATCAAGTTTAGTGGAGCCTTGTTATAAACGGCAATGAATATGTAACGTCACGAAAGGGACGTTAGGGAAACTTTTTATAATATTGCTCTTCGTATTGAACTTGAATCCACATTGAAAGAGATGAAGAAATTGAAGGAGAAACAGAAGTGAAGGAGCAGGAGGAAGAAGAAGAGAAAGAAACACACACACACACACACGCAATCAATTTCTATTGATTTCCAGTCTATTCAGCCTCAGCGAAGCTTGGCGACTGTATGTACGAGACGCGAGAGAGGCAAGCAAGCCGGAAAATCCAAAATCTCATTTCCGCGAGGACGCGAAGGTTTGAAGCGGACGCAGGTTTGCAATTAATTTTCAAATTCTGTCTGCTTCAAAGCTGGGCTTGGATGTGTAGGCGAGGAGGAGCTGATGCAGGCGAAAAAAGGGATGCATCGACGACGACGAGGACGATGATGACGAGGACGCGGAGGACAGCTCGAGAGCAGTAGTATTGCGAACGAAGCACGCTTTAATCCCATCTGAGAAGATTACCCAGAGGAAAATCTCGGATGAGGAGCGATCAGACGACCGGGAGCGGGATTACGCGAGAGAGATGGCCTGTATATAAGTATATATAGAAGAGAAGAGGGCGAGCGCGGCGAGGGCTCGTTCATCCTCGTTTTCATTTTCGATAATCCTCCGCGCGGCGCAAAATCTATGCGCGCTACCTCCGGAAGCGAAAGAGCCGGCCTCGGAGAAGATAGGCGAAAGCGATGAGAATCGGCTACGGTGTACCTTTGCGCGCTCGGCGCTCTCTTGCTCGTCCCTTCGTAGCCGATCGCCGCCAGCGGCAGCGGCAGCAGCACCGAGTCCGCGCACATCCTTCCTCTCAGTTGCTTCGGCTGTTGATCGGCTCGGTGTTCGACTCGCCGAGCGATCCGTATCATTCCCTCGAGGCACGTGCGCGAAAAACCGGTCGTATCGGCAGAGCGACAGCGGCCCGCGCGGCTGATCGGCTGGACAGCCCCGAAAGCCGTGAAACGCGTCGCGTGTCTGCGGAGCGCGCACTGCTTGGCCTGCCTGGCTCTGTGCGACTGGCGCGAGTCCGGCAGTGTGCGCGTGAGCGTGGGCCGAACGCTGCACGCTCGCGACTCGCACGGAGTGCAGGTACACCAACAGTACCAACACCAGCGCGGCCTCCGAGGCTCGAGCCGCTCGAGGGAGGCGGAGGCGGCGGGAGTCCAGCGCCGAGTGCGCAGGACAAACTCTGTCGCGCTCTGCGCAAGCGGCGCCGAGGGCCCGCGAGAGGAACTTGTTAACGAAATGAGACTGCCTCTCTGCCGCCCCGCGCGCACTCCGGCCGAGCGATGACGACAGCTTCGAGATGTCGCACGCGCTATGATCAGCCTGAGCCCCGAGGTGCCATACCAGCCGATCTGGCTGCCTTTCCCGCTGCCGTGCTTCCCCGCCCCGAGTGTGATTTTTCGCGAGTTTCCGGGAAATTAGTTGATACGACTTCGGGGCGGACGCCGGCAACAGCTGAGTACAATTTAAACTTTGTCTCCAGCGGGGATTCGCTAAGCCGAGACCGTCAACTTTTAGAATACAAGATTTTTCCCACTTGTTCGAAAAGTGCGCGCGCTCTGGAAATTGGCGCAATAAAGCGGCAACTATAAAGAATACACTTTGAGCGCGGACTGCGGGGGGGGGGGGGGGGGGGGGTGCGTTCTTTATTGTTTCCCGCGTTACTTAGCAGCCCCCAGCTCCGCTTTTCTCAACTTCTCACGAAGAATGTCGAACTTTCTTTTAAATTGGAGGCTTGGAGGCTTCGCCCTGCTCTAAACGCCGCTTCTAACTTTCTCTCTCTTTCTCTCTCTCTCTCTCTCTCTCTCTCTCTCTCTCTCTCTCTCTCTCT
>QLSS01000151.1:210357-268564 GCA_024372645.1 Trichomalopsis sarcophagae | reverse complement strand
TCTCTCTCTCTCTCTCTCTCTCTCTCTCTCTCTCTCTCTCTCTCTCTTGTTAAGGGGCGCGCTTGTAAGACATTCGCGTCGTCTCTTTCTATGAAGAATAAATACTTGCCCGCGCGCTGGCCAATGCTTCGACGGCGCTAATTTTAAAGCGAATCTCTCCTTCAGATATTTTTAGTCTGCCGCCAGTTGCGGACCTCCGGTCTCTTCCGATCGATACCTCGCATCGGTACACAGACCGCGTATGAGAGCATGTAGTTCGAAATTTCGTCAGTTACCCGGGCTATATGCACGAGCTTAAGATCGCACCGCTAGTGCGTTTACCGTAAAATCGATAAATGCAAAACGTCAGCCGAAGTTCGGGCCATCCACGCATATAGGTGCTCCGTGCTTTACCGTATGCGTACAGTGAAAAATGTTTCTATTTGGAACGTTCTGCGCACTGTGTATAAAAGTTCGGAATTTTAAATCTTGTGCCTGAACACACATAAAACACACACGCACATTTACATATCATAGAAGCATGCAGAAAAGCAAAGCTCTAGTTTTATTAATGCGCTGATATATTTCTTTCCCCCTGTGGTCACGAGTAAATAGACCAATTTTTTCTCTCGCGATTTATCAGATGCGAGATACTTTGTCTTGTAGATAAAGAAATAAATAAATTATCGCGCTTATCACCGGAGTAACGATTGAATAAATTAGAATAAAAGCGTATGTATGTGAAATGGAAACGGAGAGCACTGGTAGATGCGCAAGCTGGCATTTGCTTTTAGACGGGAAATCAAAGTGAAAGAGGAACGAACCGCGGAATCGCGGAGATGCGGAAAAAGAAAGAAGCAGAACTACCGAGCGAGAGATGCTTGAAAGAATAAAGTGAGAGACAGAAAAACAGGAGCTTGTGCGAGAAAGTGTTAACACGCGTCCAAAACAAAAAGACGCAGCCCGAAGAAAAATACGGCCGGCCGAACTTGAAGGGAGGGAAGCGCTCTAAGCAACTATATGTGAGAAAATAGGGGAGGCTCCCGGGAGAAAGAGTAAAGGCGCAGGGGTGAGAAAAAAATGCACGATACGTGGGCGGCGAGGAGAGCGATGAGCGGGAAAGAAGTTGCACGGGTCAGCTAGCTCTCCCTCCGCTCTTATGCGGAGGCTACTTATCAAGCGAACGGATCGGTGTGTGCCAGACAAGCTCAAGTCGTTAGGAAAGTTTGACTGAAGCCCGGCTCGGCTAACAACGTCCTCGCGAGACTGAGAACGTAATGCGATCGCTTGAATATTCGGCTGTTTTATTCATGTAGCAAGCTGTGAAAAAGGAGGGAGGGCGAGGAAAAAGTTATCCATACTCTCGCAAGGCTCTAAGTAAGTTTCGCGGCGGCGCGTCTGGAAGGGGGTATAATGCCGCGCGGACAGAGAGAAAAAAAGAAGCGAGGCGAGCGGATTTCAAAGCAATTTGGGAATTTGCCTCGAGTGCATAGATAGTATAAACTAGAGGTGGACTGCTTTTTCTGGCCTTCTTCTGGCTGGCCACTGATCTCGCGAGTCGCTATAGTAGAGTCCAGTTAGCCGTCGACATGCTTCCATCCCGTGGTCGTTTATTCTCAAATAACTTTTATTTTCGACCTCTTGAAAAGTGGATGGCCACAAGTTTCATTCTGTTGAGCTCCACTCGCCGAGGTAACGACTGAACTTCTGCTGCATCATCAAAAAGTTGGATACTCCTAGTTTGCACTTCATACTTTTCACCATGTGACGCGATTCGCCCAATTAAACCTTCGAGTGTTATCGAAAATAAATAAATTATCCAGGCCAACTTGTGAACGAAGTTTATGCTAGATTGAGAGTATAAATTATTATCGGTAGTACGCGAGCACGAGAAAAGTATTACAGAACAATTAAACAACGCGCGAATAGAGCATGCATGCATAATTACTGCAGGTGCGCACTCGACCTAGTAGTAGCTCGGCGGAAACTTGTGTTTACGTTCATGACGATATTATATTTGAAAAGCACAATTAACCAAGTTATTCAAATGCGCTACATAGATCGCAACGCGTAAACTGTTCGTGTCGTAATGATCGGACTAAATCCGCGTAAACGCCTCATGCTCTGATAAAGTCAACTGTAATATTATATTGCGCATACCTATAATTATAGGTATACAATATATTGTATATAGCTGAATCTCACACACGAGAGCCTCTCCGCGGATGTTCATTTACTTATATAGAGAGACTTTGATAAGAAGCTTTGAGTTTGCCTTTGCGCTATCGGCTTTTTTCCATATTTATGAAGAGAAGGGATTGCGCGGTCTATAAAATAGACGAGATTTCTCTGTCTACGTTCAGCGGGCAAAGTACGTTGCCTGCGTCTCGCTCAACTCTATTCGATTACACGTACAACAAGACCCGAGCAATCTCTGGAGGGACTTTCGAGCTTACACTGCTGCAGTGAGATTGTCGTCGACAGCGCGCGGCCGCCGAGCTTTGCTTTCAAAATGATGCACACAGAAAAGAGAAATGTTTCTGCCTCCCCTGAATGCCAGGCATTTTGCGTTTCACTCGCGCCTCGCGTCGGCGGCTCATTCTTTCACGCTCGTAAATCCGGAGACTCGTTCTTATAATATAGCCATTTGCATTTTCACTTGCTATGACCGACAATGCTTATTTTAAACAAAAAAAAAAAAAAAAAAAAATAAGATTACTCTAATCCTCGATACGCGTATATACCTACTGCAATCGTGACCTCGTTCGCTTGCGATATACCACTCGATTCGACCAAGTATTAGATTTAAGATACGACCTATTCGCTGGGTGCAACACCGCAGCGCCACCAGAGCGCGGAGACTGCGGGAACTTTTCGGGCATTTAAAAAATAGTAATATTAAAAATTGAATTAAATGTTAAGAGATGTATAATTGTTGAAAAAATGGACTTGATCATTGAAACCGGGTTTGAAAAAATAACTTGGTCTACTCAGTTCAACCCTGAAGGTGTGAGGAAAGGTAAAGAGCTATTTAAAAGTAAGCACGTTCAAGATGTGAAAGAATATAGGAGCAACGGAATCAGTTATTTAATTACTGCAAATGTAATTCGACAAACTAGCATAAGTTTCACTTCGTATCAAGTTCAACTTCACGTAAGTACGAATGGAAATTATTTTAATTATATATATTTTAGGTTATGTTGACATTTGTTGATTGTGAAATACTAAAGTAATTTTTTTTTATTTTACAGATTGACAATGATCGTCATGTGTTTGATGTATCCTGTAAATGTGTGGCAAATAAAAGTGGAAAATGCAAGTACGTTTATGCACTTATTCACCACATAAATTGCAGTGAAAGTGTATCAAAAACAAGCTATGAGCAAACATGGAAAACGCCAAGTGTGAAACAGTTAACGATTGAAAAGCACTCCAAAGGTCAATTTTTTGCTGAAATGAAACCACTGAAACCGATAACAGAAGTTCAATCATACTCATTCACCCTGGAGGACTTGCAGGACGTGCCTTGCAGTTTGCGATTAGCTTTACTTGAAGATGGAAAAGATAAAGTTTTATGCTTCATCAATTTATTATTGTACTCTGTTGTCGAGAATGTGTTTGTGAAACATAATTTAGATGTGTCTGAAGCATGTTTGTGTAGTTTATTGATACATAAGGAAGAACATGCAATATTTAAAAGTACGGATTATGAAAGTTTTTTGGCGGAAAGCTTAAAAGAATTTTATGATAAAAGTGTGAAATTAGATGAAAGTCAGATTGTAAAATTAAATCAGGATACAGTGTGCCAGTAAAAATGTTCTAAATCGTTTGATACTAGACGTATAAGATTATCAGACAGCAAAAATGTACACGAGGTAAAGTCTTTGACAAGAAAAACTGCTGAAACTCTTGCAAATGAAATAGCACATTTAAAAAACGTCGTTACAGAGTCCATGTGTAGATGGTGTCGTAATTGAAAATGACTGCGTAGATAGGCTAGTAGAAATTAAATGTCCAAGCTCTTGTGCCAAAAACAAGATTGTTGACTATGAAACCAAACGTTGCAATGTACAGTACCTCAAATTTTATGGTGATAATATAAAATTAAGTGAAAGTTCTGTATATTATACGCAATGTCAGTTTCAATTGTATGTTACTGGCTTGACTGTATGTGATTTATATGTGTACTCTCCTGAAGGAAGTTGTTTAGTTCAAGTGCACAGAAATGATACTTTTTTAGCCTGTGTAGTTCGTTAATGCGAGAACTTTTATTTTGAAGTTTATTTAAATGTTATCTATGAAAAACTAAAAAAAGAAAAAAATGCGACTGTTAATAACAATAATTTTAAGACAATACTTTCTACTCGTACTTTTACTGGTATCAATATACAAAATGTTAATGTTGTACAATAATGTAAAGGCAAATCAATAAAAAAGTTCTTTTTCTTATAAAAACAATTATTATTTTATTTGAACCTATAAAAGATTTAATACTTACAAGAATAAATTTAATAAAAATCAAGCATTATCATCTTTTTCAGCAATAATGTGAGGTTGAAGATTTACTAACACGCATACAACATGAATAATTTCATCGATGTAAGGAAACAGATTTGTCGGCACCTTATTCAGTATATGAAACAATTTGATTCTCCGCATGATCCTTTCAATGTGGATTCTGACACGTGCAATGCTGTATATTTGTTCAGTCTCTTCTTTGGTGAATTCTGGATTTGACACAAAAGGTAGCATAACGACAATAATTTTTTTTTCCTTTTTCATTTATTGTTGTTTTTATATCAGGGAATCCTTTGTCAGCGAGAATGACATCATCTTCTTCGAATAAATCAAGGAGTCCACTTCTGATAGTTATTTGAGCGTCACTTTTTCTTTCACCAGCACATCGAGATTTAAATGTAATCAAACCACTTGGCGCACAACCAATGAGAATTTTTCCTGTAAATCCTTTTTTGTAGTAGGAGTACATATAAATATGTTTATCAACTCCAGATGGTATTTCTACAGAAAATTCTGTGCAGTCAATGATTACTCGAGTCTTGGAATAATCAGGTTTAAAACATTCTGGCATCGTGCCTTGAATTACATCTTTATTGAACCATATTATTTAATTTCTAAGAGCAGAAGCTAGAAGCTAGACGCTCGCCATCCTCCGATGTGCCGACGTGTTTCATTATTAAACTCACCGCGAGTAGGATAGGCGGATTTTAGCACTTGCTTTTAGATGTGTTTCTTGCGTTGGAGCTTTAATTGGTGTAAGATTTAATGCACGCATCCGCTCGCCTTCCTTCGATGTGCCAAAGTATTTTATTATTAAACTCGCTGCAAGCAGGGTAGGTGGGTTCGGGAGCTTTGGTTTTTGTTTTGTTGCGCGCAGTCGCTTGCCTTCCTTCGATGTGCCAACTTTTTTATTATTAAACGCGCTGCACGTAGGATAGGTGAGTTTAAGCATTTTGGTTTTAGATTTGTAGCTCGCAGCCGCTCGCCTTCCTCCGCTGTGCCGACGCATTCTTTTATTATCAAACGCGCTGCTAGCACGGTAGGTGGGTTTGGGAGCTTTGGTTTTAGTTTTACTGCACGCAGTCGCTTGCCTTACTTTGATGTGTCAACTTGTTTTATTATTAAACACACTGCACGTAGGGTAGGTGGGTTTAAGCATTTTGATTTTAGTTTTGCATCTTGCAGCCGCTCGCCTTCCTTCGATGTGCCAACTTATTTTATTATTAAACTCGCTGCAAGCAGGGTAGGTGGGTTTGGGAGTGTTGGTTTTAGTTTTGTTGCACGCAATCTCTCGCCTTCCCCCAATAAGCGAACAATTTTTTTAAAAAGAATCCCCTTATTAAAACACGATTAAAACACGATTAAAACACACATCATGTGGGGTAGCTGGGTTCAAGGACTTCGGTTTTTCGTCTACACCCGATTTTCCACTTTATTTTTATTAAACGCCCTGCACGTAGGGTAGGTGGGTTTAATTAAGCACTTTCTCCGATCTGCCGACGTATCTTTTTATGGAACTCGTTCTGGGCAGGGTAGGTGGGTTTGGGAGCTTTAGTTTTAGATAAAAGTATAGAAGAGGTTATATTGTCTATTTTCATTGGAAAGTTCATTTTACTTATATGTTGTTATAATTCTTATTCATGTACTTCGTAAATTATGTCAATTAATAGTCGATACAATTTTTCCAAACAATTTCGTATCACGCGCAACGGCGAATGTTTATATGCTATAGTTTCGTACCTCGAATGTGAGTGCGGTCTGAAGTGAGCTATAGGGTGCGTTTCTGCACATCCGGTATCCAACGCTGCCCAAGTAGCGCTGCGGGCCGGTGGCAAAATTCCGATTGAACAATAAATGCAACAGAACTGCGTACTTTAGAAAAAAAACCGCTCTTCACAGCCCTTCCTTTTATCCTAAAGTAATAGTAACTCCTGCTAAACATCGTATTAAGTACATCTATTCAACGGAGTATTGGAATTGCATTACAGCAACAGAGCAGCCGAACAAGCGGCCATCTTGAATTTATATGCAGTTACCGTGCCTTGATATTCGCTGGGTGCAGCTGGAGAGAGGGGATAAGCTTAGAAATGCCAACGCGCACCGTCGGCAGGAATACGCAACTTTCTGCTCACCTTATGTATAGCCTAAGTTAGCAGGCTAACTAGCCTAACCCTGGGAACAGCGAGATAAATCGCTTTATTTAAAAAAAAAATTGCAGGCGCGTGCCCCAAAATTTATTTTTTTTTTTGTTTCTCCAACCAGATAATATCATTTTTCACGTAGAATTCTCCATATATCCTTCAATCTACATGATAAACAATTATTATTTTTGCTATAATTGAATTTTATTTTTTTATCGCTGCATGTGGTATGCAGCCGTTAATAAAGCCATTTGATTGGTTGAAAAACGAATATTCGGTCTGAGTGTTAGTTGCGATTTTGAACTACTTCTAACCTCAAGAAAATTGAGGGCGCGAAGCGGAGTCAAATTAAACAATTCAAAGTAAGATCTATTCAGAAAACTTGAGTTTTTTCCCTTCCTATAGAAAGTTTTGTAATAGTTTATCTTAGATGTGTGTGTGTGTGTGTGTGTGTGTTTGCATGCAGCTTCAGCTACTCAGTGGATTTTATTCCACCAAGTCTCATTCTCTTTGTTTTTATTGCATAAAATGAGAAAATAGTCTTTTTTTTCATTTTGTATCCTCATTATCTTGATCAATTCAGTATCTTGATTCTGATATTAAATCGATTTAAATCTACGCAGGCTTACATTTTCCGTTTTTTTTATATACATATATATACATATATATACTAATTCGTAAAAAAACAAGATTTTTAGTCTCAGATTACTAGGGATTTTAGATACATTAAGCGAATATTCTAAACATTACAACTGGAGACTAAATGTTGAACTTTTCTGAAAAAAATTATGATTACCCTTTTAGTAAAATAAGCAGTATTTATTGACCAGTACTTTATTTCGACAGAATTCCCCAGTGACTGGTGCACACTAAACAACATTTATTTCTATCAGGACAATGATTATAATTATAATTGATTATTTAAATTTAATTGATTAAAAATAATGTTGAAGGAAACTACGTGCTAAAAAATTGGCTGCAGGTTTTTTTTTTGTATCCTCAAACATTTTTTAAATTCTTGTCTCTCTTCCTTTAACTCGACCAGTGTATCGGCAAAAGTTAACCAACAACAAGCAAAAATAAAAAGATCATTTTAATGTTCTGTTACCCCTGTCAGTGCTGCCAGTGGCAGAGAGCAAGAAGCGACGCATAAAGGGCGGTTTTACCCAAACAAATGTGCTAAGGGAACTAGAGGAGTTCGAAGCAGACTCTCGTGTCCTCACTCATAGCGTTGTATATGTATACGTGTATAAGTTAGCTTCGCTAGTGCTGCATCGTTGCCTACATGTTCCAAACTTGAAGCCCCTTTTTCAGGCCTTCAAGGCGAAATGTTCATACAGCTCCTATGTTTTCGAATATTTTTAATTATTAGGTAATATAATCAGACTACTGACCCGGTTTATTGTACTATATATGTTTATTCGTTGAAAACATTTTCTAATGGAATTACGTCTTTAGAACTGACTATGACGAAGTGAACTTCCAAGCCTTAGACGTGTGGAGGATGCTGCGAGACTTGATTAATCACTGAAGCCAGGTGCAACTTCATTCGCAAGATCTTGTTTACAATGCGGAACATTGCAATTTTTTCTTGAACTGTAATTTTATAAATAATGACGTTCTCGCGCTGAATGCTTTCATACGGGTGGACAAAAGTATAAGAAAATTGATTAAAGTTGAAATTAATAGGAATTACGCACATTCATTTCTCAGCAGAGTTAGAATAATACGCTCGTACATTTCGCAAGACTGCTTTTCAAGAATGGGCTGGAAATGATGTCCTCCTGTGGAGATTATGTACAACTAACAAGGATAGCAACCTTCTGTCTGACGCAAATTCGATCCCAAGGGATGCTTCCAACTTGAAGCTCGTGATTGCGTTGAATGCATTCAAGTGACACATTTAGTCGTTATTGCGATAAACGCCACACGACTTTCGACTAATTTGATCTTCTATTTATGGTGATATTTTGCTTAAGAACAATTGAATTAAACGGCACGTCGATCAAATGCGTGCGAAAATAATTGGTCATTAATATAACATACAAGGTAATGAAATGAACTTGCAAGGCAGTATTCGGTATAAGTATGACGGTCGTGTTAAAATCTCTGGGGATCAACATGTTAAAAGGATTGCTCTTTTATCGCTTGGCCAGGACTGATCGCACCTTAAGCCAGTTACGATTTTGGTCTTTTTTTCGCGAACTATAAGCCTATCGGTTTACCATGGGCGAGCATCCAAAGTAAGATGTGAAAGCTTCGCCGTGAAATTCGATACGTTGCTCGTTATCTCAATTGAGGTCATTGTGTGCACGGCATTGACCTGCGGTGTGGGCGATGGAGACCGTCAGATCGAGCAAAAAGGGAGAGTAGCGTCCTATCAGCTATAAAGCCAATACACGGGGATGCGTTGGCAAAATGTCGCAAAGCCCTGCATATCAAGTTTGGCCGTCCATTCAGTATAGCAAGGACGCAAACTATAGGCATACTATGAGATGGAATGAAAGGAAGCGAGAGAGAGAGAGAGAGAGAGAGAGAGAGAGAGAGAGAGAGAGAGAGAGAGAGTGAGTGAGTGAGAGAGAGAGTGAGAGAGAGAGTGAGAGAGAGAGATCTATATACATATAGAGCCACTCAAGAGCTGCCTGACTCTGCGCTACGTGCTAACATAATGGCCCTTGTCTCGCCTACATCGCCGCCTGACTTGTTAAAACTGCGAACGATTGTACGTGGAACGCGCTCCGCAGTCGTTAAATCTGCTTAGGGAAGCTAATCCCTTTCCTTAACTCGCACTCGCCTCTTTTCTGTACCACTGCTATCACTTTGCTGTTTGACCACTTAACTATGCATTTGTTGCTTTTTTTCTTAGATTTACGCGCCAAATCTCTCTTTTGTTTTAGCTATTTCGGTATATATGGATATCTATATCCGTTCAACGTTACATACAAGTAAGTTGAGTATGTTTACTCTCTTGTTCAAAAAATTACATGAACTGCTTTACACGTACACGTATTCAGTTAACAGAGTTATTTTGTGTAAAGTATGTCGGTAACGCAGCATAATAGTACATTCCGTGCAATGTACATACACGCGATTTATATGCAAAGAATAAATTTAAAACGTTTCGAAAATTACATTTTATACGACATGCATTAATAAAAGTTATTTGTAACAAAGATCAATTTTAAAGATTTACTTGAGCTTAAAGATGCATACTTATTAAATGAAAATGCACAAATTGAAAATTGATGAGAGATTTATTCTTCGGTTTGTTCATTATCGATATGGTTTATGATTCTCAATATCTATACATTATTATTAATATTTAGCGTACAATTCAACGACAAAGTTGATTCCATGTCCCTTCTGACTCTTGAATTCGAGCGTAACAAAGGTTTGCCCGGGCCCTCCATTTATAAGAGAAACGTATGCTCCGTTTCCATTGGTCTTCTGGTCCAGAGCCTTGATCAGAGTAATTTTTGCGGTACCATCGGTGGAAAAAGTTCTTTTTTCTTTGAGACTAGTCCTTGCTCTCTTCTGAACAATTTATCAGTGAATGGCCTGGCACAGTCCAAAAAATGATGAAAAGTGGAATTTTGTTGCGCAACGTTCCGATAACGCAAATATGACAGCGGCACACAGGACTAATAGCATAAAGTTTTTCATTTTGATTTTTCTCTAAAGAAAAGCATTTGTGATAATTTAGTTATTTGAGTAAACAAAATTTATGTTTTGTAAAAAAAGGCTCTAGCTTATATAATTTAATCTAAATGGTGATGCTGAATCAAACATTGTTTTTGACGATGAAAACTGTTTTGTCTTTATTAGATATATCTATTTGAATTTTAAAAAAATGCAAAAACAGAACCAAGTGCTACATATTTGGTATATAGTTTTTCTTATTCTACAGGACAGGCTAAACACTGGAAAATGTTATCCTCGAAATTCCTGCTGGCACATTCTTTACTCGGCCATCCAAATTTCATTATGGAAATTTAACAAGAGAAACATTAATACAATTAGAAATTGTTCAACGACACGTACCTACTCGATGTCTGGGGGCTACAATGGAATATGCATGTGATTTGAATCAAAGAACAGAAAAAAACTCTAATTTAAAAAATCGTCAAAATGGATGCTCAGATTAAAAATTACGTTTGATAATAGCAATAATAATTATTTGAAAAAAGCTAAATTCACATGATTTCGAAAAATCAACAACGAATATAAAGCATCTCTTGGACAGCAACGTTGTCTCTGAGAAGAAGCACTTTATTCATTTATTCATTGTCTTAAGTATTTCAATTTTTTTTGGATCCGTATAATTATATTCTACGCAACAAATGATATGTACATAATAGTACATTACGATACGTATGACTTAAATGGTTCTTTTCGCAAAAAAGGACTACTTTAGTCACGAATAGGCGAGACTTGCGAACTTTAGCAGTCTATGCTATAAAATTTTATACGATACTCATGACTTAAATGCTAACTGCGCCGTGTAAAAAAGAGTCATTTAAGTCACACGTATCGTAATGTACTACTATGCTGCGTTACCGACATACTTTACACAAAATAACTCTGTTAACTGAATACGTGTACGTGTAAAGCAGTTCATGTAATTTTTCGAACAAGAGAGTAAACAAATTCAACTTACTTGTATGTAACGTTGAACGGATATAGGTATCCAATATCGGTATAACAAGCCCAAAAGTAAAAGTATCTTTTCGAGAAGAGAGCTAGCTCGATTTATACCTCTTTCGACTCTGACGAATCAGTAGCTGTTTCCGGGGCAAGATAATAAAGCGCTCGTTAAAATTTAATTAAGTTTTTAGAGTAATTATATGTGTCTGATGATGTCATTAATAACTTAATAATTAAGATAATACGAGCAGAGTTTTATATTGATTCCTTTAGCGATGATTGAACAATGGATTACGATTATACTTCTTGTAGCTTGTTATTATTATTGATGGCATTTCCATAGTCCATGACAGAATCAGTATTACATTCAATGGTCTAAGGAGTATAATTGATGAAAAATTCTAATTTTTCAATAAGTAATAATTCAATATTGGCATACGTGACCGTAATTTGCTAATTTTATATATGTAAATGATCAGCACACAATTACCGCGTACTTTAAGCATGCATTTTGCGTATTATATGTGTTTTTCTCATTTGGTACTTTAATGTCTCTCCATTACAAATTAATAAATTATAAGATTGTGATATCCAATAATTTAAAAAGAAAACTATAAGTATTAAAAATCAAGAAGTTTGTTACCTTTCCAGTATATTAGAATGAAAATACATTGCGCATGTTTCGGATCGAAGATAGGAATATTGATGATTGTTTATTGAAAATATTATGTTCACAAAAGATAATTGGCAAGGAAATTGCGAAATATGCGAGACAACAGTTAATTAACGAAGCGCTTAAAGATAGATTGCAGTTTTATTTTTCAAATTTCTATAATAAAAGAACAAATTTAATGTATATAAATTTTTACATATTCACCAGAAATTCTGTGCATCAATCAGTATGAGCAATAAAATATTAATTAATACAAATACAAAAATTAAAAAAGTTGCACAAAGAAAAATAATGTATAAAGATCACTGTAATTGAATAAAAAATGAATACATCAGTTTATTTACAAGACATTTGAAATATAAACATATCAAAACTTTACATTAGAAAAAATAAATGTAATTATTTTATAAAAATTGTTAATATGGTTAAGTACACTTTATTTACGATTTTTAAATATTTTCAAAACATATATAGAACGTTAGAACTGGTAAAATATAAAGTGTAAAGTCTTAAACTTTTCAAATGTGTAATTTTCACGATTTGCATTTCTCAAAAGATCAAACCCTACGAAGTTTTACAATTTCTATACAAGAGAGGTGCCAAAATCGATCAACGCACGCGCGGCCTCTACTAAGTCGTCTTGACTTCGCTTCACATCGCATACAGTTGCTTACTACCAGCCCGCCGACTTGGAGAAACGATTAGAGATGGTGGAACTGCTGCTGAAAGTCAGCTGCAAAGTCAACAAGACAAGCAATACGCCAACGTTACAAGCGTGGCTGTGAGGTTTAACGCTTACGAATGCATAAAGCAACTGCTGAAGTACGGAGCAGATGCCAACGTACCTGATGACTTGGGCCGTCCGCCAATGTTCATGCTGATCAGTGGAACCTCTGGATGCACCGATCAACATCGTCTGGAGTGATGCATGAGTCTTTCTATGAGAAGTCAGATACTTTACGGTCGACAAATCAAAATCTTGCATTTTGAGGGCACGGTCACCCTTGAATTAAAAAACAAAATTATCCAAAATGACCGCCTCTATCAAAAGTTGCGAGCAATTTGAAATAGGGTAAAAATCGTCAAAAATGCGAAAATTTGAGAAATAAGTTAAAATTCTGGCTTTCCTGGCATTTCTTATCATTTTCGACGATTTTTACACCATTTTAAATTACTCGCAACTTTTGATAGGGACGGAAATTTTGAAATTTTTTTTTATCAAGATCTCAACCGGCTTCACTGCCCATTGATACCGGAAAAAAATTACCTGGGGCACAATAAAGGCTATTTTTTGGTAATTAGTAATTGGCCCGTAACCTTTTGTTGGCATATGATTTGGAGGTGCTACCCATGTTTTGCTTCCTCCTAGAGGAAGCTTTGTAATAATAAAATTTTGAGTTTCGTCAAAACTTTTAGAAAATACTTCTTGGTGTGGTAGAAGTTCAAATCACGTGTTTTTAGAAAATGTCCCTATGAATGTGTGTGTGTGTGCGTGTATGTGTTTGTATACCGTAATATTTCTGGAACTACTCGGTCAATATCAATAAAATTTGATATACATGTATATTTTTGGAATCTGAATTCGGGAAAAACATTTATTTTTTATTTTTCTAACTTTTTTTATTTTATGGCCAATTTTTGATTTTTGAAAAACACTATTTTGCGTTTTTTCAATCATCCCATCGTTACAAATAATTCAGCTAATATGCATTTGAAAGATCAACCGCTTTGTTCGGCACATAAAATGAAAAAGGTGATTTTTTAAAATTCATATCTCTGAAACTAAACATCATAACCTCACAAAAAAAAATCATGTCGATGGGTCACGTGTCAAGCTATATCCCATTAAACTTTCAAGTGATTTGACTACTTATTTGTTTAGTAAAAAATCGAAAACTAGAAAAAATATTTTTTTTTTTGTGCCTCGATTACGGAAGTAAAAAGGCTTTATTACACTTGAGATTTTGGAAAAAAATAGATATTTTATGTGTCTTGGCTAAGATCATTGCTCAGCTTTCAAATCCATATGGTTCTTAAGATGTCAAGGTTTCAATTTTTTTTTTGAAAATTTTTTGATTCCTCATATCTCTAAAACAATGCAGTCACATTCTTCAAAATTTTATTTGACGATTAACCATAATAAAAGCTATTTGCTGCTAAAATTTTAAACGATTTCGTCGAGCGGTTCTCAAGTAAAGAGCTAAAATGTAAAAACTGATTTTTCTTAAAACTTTTTCTTCCTCTTATAGGGGTGTCGTTGCACGTCGTTAAAATCCCTCCCTATTAATTTATGTCAAAATTATATATATATATATATATATATATATATATATATATATTAGGGCGTATCTAATTTTTTGTACACAATTTGGCGATTTGTCATAGTGCGGAAATTTTAGTACTTATATCAAATAGAACGTCCCTAGAATTTGGATGCATAAGGTCAATTGCTTCGGCTGTCTAAGGTCGCCAAAAATGATTTTTCTAAATTACTACATTTACGTTTGAAAAAATTTTTTTTTCGATTCTTCATACAAATTTGAGAGAAAATTGTTCTTATACATTTTGTTGTAAAATGCATTCCTTCTTGTTGAAAAATCATTCAAGTGTTGAATTCAATATTTTCAATCTTAATTTCCAAAACTTCAATAATTTATCAACAAAAAGGAATGCATTTTACAAACAAATGTATCAGAACATTTTTTTCTTCAATTTATTTGGAGAATTAAAAAAAAAATTTAAGCGAAAATGTGGTAATTTTGGATTGTTTGTTTTTGGACAGAGCGGAAGCAATTGACTTTATGCGCCTAAATTTTACAGAAGTTCTATTTGATATAACTACTAAAATTTCCGCACTAAGTGCGTACGAAAATTCGATACACCCTAATGTATATATATATATATATATTATATAGTTGTTAGGGAGATACTACCCCCCCACGCCCCCCCCACAGTGCCCCCCCCCCACCAAATAACGTAAAAATCATTCATTAAAAAAGAACAATAATGTTCGTAATTAATAATTAATTTATACAATAAATTGTGTGTACACACAAATCAAGAAGACTGTAGAGAAGGAGAGTCAACGAAATAGGAGTTTGGAGTCAGAAAATACTGAAAACTTTTTCAGACACCTGCCACCGCGTGGTGGCGCTTCAAACAGAAGTCTTCTGGTGACGTCACTCGCGCATGCGTAGATGCGGCTAACTGGGAAATTAAATTTTGTTATGAAAATAAATAGTCTCTGTGAACCTTACAAGAATAAAAAATTAACGATAAGCAAAAATTGCCGAATAAATATGTTGACAACCAATGTATTTATTCGTTAGAGACTAGGCACTGGTCATACATTTCGTGGCTATTTTTGGCCCCGATATATTCAAACTTAAGTTTTCTAAACGTATTTTTGACTGCTAAATCTTAGCTCATTTAGTTAATTTTTGAAGTGAATACTTCTTATAGGCTCGCTAGGTACACATTTTTACCGGGAAGTGAATCGAGAAAGAACCGACCGTCACGCAGTTATACCGAACGGCAGAAAGAATTGAAGTTAATTTAAAACCAACAAAACATAAATTTAAATGATGAATTTCTAAAGCGTCAGATAAAAAACATTAGCACATGAATTCTGAGTTACGGTGCTTACTATGATCAAATATTCATTTTATATTTAATACTTTTGTACATTCATTTAAATAATACACCAAGTAATAAATAACAAATAGTTTTAAAATTAAAACCACAACCAAAACTGGGGGGTTGGCAAGCGAAACGAGTAGGGAGGCGAAGCCCTACTAGTATATATATATATATATATATATATATATATATATATATATATATATATATATACATCAGTATGACATATAGTACATGAGTACTACCAATCCTTGCGCAGATGGCTTGCTTAATCGCATTCCAACTCATTCAGATCCACAATATTTTGTATTATTTTTTAATTGCTCCTTCAGCAAAATAATCGAGATTGAAAATATTAAAAAAAGCATTAACATTGTATATTTAAATAATATTTTATCTATTGGAACTATAAATTTAGTTGGAGGAAGCTACGTGCCAATAAATTTATAGGTCTAATAAATAATAGTATATTGTGCAACTAGGGGAGAAAATTGGGATAAAAATAGCTACACCCCCCTTATTGTACACCGTGCTTTTTATGATAAGTGAACGAATAGGCCATTTATCATGCATATGAAAGGAATGGGAAATTCGAGGACTTTTTAAAGTAAAACAAATTTGTATTAAAAATTTTGAAAATTTTGAATATTTAGAAAATTTTTAAAATTTTGAAAATACTTATATAGACACACTCGTCCATCAGATAGGTTGCAGAGTGAGGAAAAAGCTAATCCCTTGGAAGGAAAGAGTTTCTTCCTCCCAAGGGAGTAGTTTTTCCCGCTGCTAAGAAAAACTCGATTTTACATTCATTTTACATGGAAAGTGGTCTTTTTTGTGCACGTATCATGAAAAATATTGTTTTAATATACAGTAGAATCTGCCAGCTAATGTATGAGGCGATTTTTGATACACATAATTCAATATATAAGTTTTGGATGGTTCATTGTCTAAAAGTTTGCAAACCCCCCCCCCTCCGCCCCCTGGTGAAAATTAACCTAAAAACTAGCAAGTTCTTGTGTTAAAATCCTAAGAACTTGCCAGTTTCTAGATTAATTTCTATCAGGGCCTCTGTTTTTGCTTCCTCCTAGAGGAAGCTTTGTTATAGTAAAATTTTGAGTTTCTTCAAAACTTCTAGAAAATACTTTTTGGCCACATAAAAAAAAAATACACACACATCCATACGGACATTTTCTAAAAACACTTGATTTGAACTTCTAACACACCAAAAGTATTTTCTAGAAGTTTTGAAGAAACTCAAAATTTGACTATAACAAAGCTTCCTCTAGAAGGAAGCAAAAATCGTTATAGTAAATAGATAAAAGCATTCAAAGACTTTTTAACAAGAGATTCATAATTTGATAATTTGTTATTGTCTTGTGAGATGTAGTTTGTTTTTATATTAAAAAAATATACGAGGAACCGAAAAGACTCTACTGACATCTCGCGGTAGTTTCGGGAACTCGATACTTTACCGACCCATGTCTGTAAGTAGTTTAACCAGCGCTTGGTCAGACATCACAAGATAATTGAATAACAAATCGTCTCGAATAACTACATCGACAGTTCATAATAGTAATAAAAAACATTATTGCATTTCCCTTAGTATCTTTGTCTACTTCATTTTGCGTCACTTATTGTTTCACACATATAAAGTAGTTTATTATAATTATAATTTATAGCAAACTTGAAATATCCGCTTTTCAAGCGCAATTTTTCCTATTAGTATTCCAATAGTATCTGGTTTCAATAGAGGTATAATCACTGTAATCATCAAAGACGTGAATCAATTTCACAATACCGCTGAGATACACGAATTTGCTATTCAGATGTTGAGTTAAACTGTTCAGAAGAAAAGACCAACTCACGTAATGACAAATTGGCTCTCTAAATATTGACAAAGCTTCATAGCCTAGGTACGGCGGAGAGCATAATAATAGGGACAAAGAACAACGTATCCATTAGCTCAGATGCATGGAGGCATGTGATTTAGCGAGGCACCGACACGTTATCGCGTGTGTACCAAAGTCAAACCTATGATCATCGCGACAAATAGGTTTCATCCTCTCTCGCGCGTCGCGGCACTGAAAAAAAAGCTTTCGGAGGTTTATAACGGCGTGCGGGTATTTATCACTGCCAGTCCATCAGCAAACAGCGTCTGCAAAGCTCAAAGGCACGCATTAGGCTGCAGGGGCATGCATCCGCAGTGCAGTAGGAGTAGGTGAGGACGGGGTTAATGTTAAGGTTGTGCATAGTCGCGCGAACGATATAAGTACCGCGGCGGCGACAAGCAGAGACGAGTGGAGACGAGAGAAAGTAGGGAAAAGTAGGGAAGCGGAGCATAAGTGGAACCGCCATAACAGTCAATCGCAGTCGCGTCTTGCGCACGCGGGGAGCCCAGGGCGCAGGCGTCGAACCTCCCCGAAGCAGCTATCTTCGTCTGGCTGACGGCGAAAGCCCGCGGGGCCAGCGGCGCAATCAATATGGCAATGGCCGCTCGGCCTCGCAGCGCCGTCGTAGCTCGGAGACGTCGGCCAGTCAGGGCTCGTCCTTCGCCGGGAAAGCATCGCAGCCTCAGCAGCGCGGCGCCGCTATCTCATCATCATCCCCCATCATCCTCAGCAACCCACTGCATCCCCATCGCAAGCTCGAGAGCCGCAAGCAAGCTGCATACCCAGCGAGTTCGCCGAGACGAGAAGAGACGAGAAGAGACGAGACGAGAAGAGACGAGACGAGACGAGACGGGACGAGGAGCAGCCGCGATCCACGAGTTCGGAGGCACGAGCAGCGCAGCAGGGTCGCCCTAGTTTCGGCCGGCCTTTCGAGTGCAGAGTCGCATCCTCGTCGGCGCGGGGCATCGATCCCAGGCACGAGAATTCCGGGGAATCAGTCCAGCGGTCGCGCGCGGGGGGCTGCAGCGCCGGGCTGATCTCGCAGCCGAGCCCTACAGTGTAGAGGCGGTCAGGCAACAGGACAGAGAAACAGCGAGAGAGTGAGAGAGAGAGAGAGAGGCAGCAAGACAGCAGCCGCACTAGTCAATCGGGAGGTAAAATCGATAAGCCGGTACGACGATCGAGTCACTGGGCTTGCGGCAGGCCCTGCGGCTTCTACGGCGACGGCTGCTTGGTGACAGGAATTGGTCCTTCCGTGGCGATTTACGGCAACACCCCCAAAACGGCCAACCCTCGTCGTCGTGGTGCTGCCGGGGACCCGCAGTACGCCGCGGAGCTTCGCGAGAGGGAGACACCGGATCGGCGAGATCCGTCTCGGCCCGGCTGGCCGTGCAAGAGATGGAGGACAAGGCGTCCTCGCGCTTCTCCGAATATCTTTTTGCCAAAATGGACGGCCAGGACGTCTCGGCCTCGCAGGGTCCCCGTAAGATGACCGCCGATACCAGGAAGTGGATGCGTGACAACCTTCTTCTCATGGTCACCCTCTCCGGCGTTGTTCTTGGTGTCGTACTAGGTGAGCCTTCGTCCCATTTTTCTTCTCCCATATTGCGCATCTCGAGATACTTGGGTTCACGTCCCGCTAGGCTAGCATATTTGAATTTTCAGTATATGTGAAAGAAACGACTGTATTATTTCGAGTCAAAAAAATTATCATACCCCCATCATATTAACTTTGTATGAATACTGAAATAACTCATGTCTTTTTCTATTGTCGCTTTATACGCTCTGAAAATCTGTTAGGATGTATCATATTCGTGGTTAGATAGGGCATGCAAGAAAAACTTGAAGATAGGATCGGCCCCGTGAGTAGCGAAAAAATTCCCTTGCATACTCTATCTAATCGAGAATGCGTGTACCATATTTTATGGCATAAGCATGCTTGGTCAAAATATAATATAAAAGACATAAGTAACGATTGTGGATAACAGACCGTGAAAATTCCTTTGGAAAATTAGTATACGCCGCGGTGATCGACTTATATGCCATATTAAAATGATGAAATCGTGTTAAATAAATAAAATCTGTATGCACATGAAGAAACAGCAATATTATACTCTGTGAGATTTTTTTTTAAATGTGATCATTGAGTTTTGTTTGAGGTTTATTGCATTGATCTGCTAAAAATGACTGTACAAACACGAAAGAATTAATTTTTTTATTGGAAGAAAGCAGGTAACTACATTTTCCTCAGATGAGTGTAAAAGAAATTTTGTTTCTGTGCTGACTGCTGTAAAGTATAGCATGCCAATACACTAGTAAAGCAGGGCTTCCTAATCGTTATAATGACAAACTTCCTGAAATATAGAAAGGAGTTAAAATATTCAAGAAATCTTGAAAATTCAACAGTATGAGTCTATGTGCTTGCTTTTTGCAATTTCAAGGATATACATCCTTCAGCAAAATAATTTTGGTTTAGGATTTTGATACTTAGGGAATAATTTATCGTCGCATTTAACGACCCAGTTTGAAATTAGTCGCACCTTACGTAAATTTGGTCACGTCATCTATTTAAAACATAGCAATTGACGCACGAGGGTTGCCTTCAAATGTCTCATCGCGTTAAGTTTAAATGCTACTCGCGACGGAAACACGAGAATCACCAAGCGATGGCACATGACCCACCAAGTGTCAGCATTCAATAAATCACTCGTTTGAAGCGTAATCACCTTCTTCTGCTTTCTCAGCACCCAGTCAATCCCTCTTAATAACTAATGCTTTCAAAGTCAAGGTTGACCTATTTAGTTTCGTCGATGCCTAGCTTATTCATATTTCTTCTCATATATGCACGTACACGATCTCAGAACCCAAATTAATTTTAATTAACATAATAAAATTCGTGGAAAATTCATATGAATCCCTATGCGAGAGTTTTATGATTCGAAACTAAATATATAATTTAGTTATAGCAATAAATAATAAAAATTCTCAAGCAATGGAACTTAGAAGAGATAATGTTTTTCGCTGCGATGATGTTTCTGTAATTATAGTATATTATGCAACTAGGGGGGGGGGGGGAATTGGCTTTTTCTAGCGAGTGACGGACACGAGTGCTCAAAACATCACCCGCGTCTGAAAAAGCCATTCCCCCCTTGTTACACACCGTACTTTTTATGATAAGTGCTTTATGAATAGGCCTCTTATCATGCATATGAAAGGAATAAGAAATTCGAGGACTTTTTAAAATAAAACTTTTTAATTATAAATAATAGTATATTGAAATTTTTTAAAATTTCTAAGATGTTGCAAATACTTATATAGACACACACATCCATCGGATAGGCTGCAGAGTGAAGAAAAAATTACTCCCTTGGGAGGTTTCAAAAATTTGAATGGCGATTTTATTGATTATAGCATTGCGTTAAGAAATTATTCTTCATATAAAATGTTTACTTTATGATCGATAGGATTTGGCTTGCGACCACTGGGCTTTGGCGGAGACGCTGTGATGCTGATCAGCTATCCAGGAGAACTATTTATGAGGCTTTTAAAGTTGATGATTCTTCCGCTTGTCATCGCTAGTTTAATATCTGGTAAGTATAATTTTATACGATGTATATTATAGCTAACACAACACTTTAAAAGTATTTTATGAAAAAAACTAACAAAATCTATTGGGAACTCACACATGGGCGGAACTTATATACATATATAGTATAGTATAGTACAACACGGCGGGAGCACCCCACACTTTACAACCTAAATTTATAGAAGATGAAAGGGTTTATCAGGCCAAGTTCGTCATGAAATGTGGAAGAAATGTAGTTTCTAAAAACAGTGGTACTATCAGCTTCGAAGCTATCTGCTGCAGACTACTGCTATCAAAGATAAACATCCTCACGAAATTAATGGTGAAATATCGAAAGGTGGTGATATTGTTTATTGCTCTTGCACATGTAAAGCTGGTCTAGGCGAGAAACGTAAGCACATTATAGCTGCTCTTTTATATATTCACCAGTAAGTGTGTAACTTACATCTAACCTATTAACCTTACATGTTATGCATTTGACCTTTTGCAACTAAAAATATGTAAAAATAATCACTTTTTTGAAAATGTAGTGAACATACTGTTGTCCTTCTAGTGATATTTGAGATATATAAAGCAATTTTCCATGAATTAAACAAATGTATCTTTTCGGAGTTGCCGAAGATATTCTGTTTGTTTACAAAGCGTTCGTTCGGCCTCGGGAAACTATGAAAACTAACACTCAAATTATTGGTTGCTGTGCTCCCACAACCTGTTACTGCACAATAATCTCTGTTAGAACTTTTTCTACGTGGTGCGAACTCTCCGATTTCCATTATAATTATTTTATTATTAAAGAATGCAAATAAGATGCAAATTGCTATGCTTCTCAATGCAAACTTGTGGGACGCAGTTATACTTTCACTGCTCGCCGCGAGGGGTCAGGACAAGTGTGTGAGTTCCCAATAGTGTGCTCATTTTTGCAATGATGATACTAATGATGCAAAAGTTTTCAAAGTTGTATTTGTAATCTACTTTTACGTGCAATGACTCTGCTTTGTCTTGTAGTTAGGGCAAACAGAACCAGAACATTTTTAATTAATCACAATTAGACTTGTGATACTGCTATTCTCCTATCCGGATTTTCTCATATGAAAATTCCACGCGGAAAGAACGTACTAAAAGCCGTATAGTCAGTACTAACATGGCGATCACTGAACTTCATTTCCATTACTGAAAAATCTTGGGTTGTGTTTAGTTTCTTAATCGTTTCTGAATTGCTAATGTGCATGATATAAGAATCTGTGATTCACATTTGACAGGGTCAGCCAGCTTAAATGCTCGCATGAATGGAATGATCGCCGTTCGTACGTTGGTATATTTCATTCTGACGTCCTTGTTGAATGCTATTCTGGGGGTCAGCCTAGTTCTTCTCATTCACCCCGGCAATCCTGGCTTGCGGGAATCGATACCACCCTTGGCACAAGCTAGAGCTGTAAATATTTTGGATAGCCTACTGGATCTCGGAAGGTAAGAAAAAGTAACCTTTATAAGTTTTGTCTTATTGCCAGATTGGCTGGAATTCAAGTTAGGAATAAACATTTTTACACGCTTTAATATTTTTTTTTACGATTCGTGCTTGATTACATCATGATATAAGTATAATATTTTAACATGGTACATGCCTGAAATTTCTCTCGATAGCACCTATATAAAATCATTGTTTTTGTTATTTCAATTTCAAAACACTTATATAGCTAAATGATAAGCTAATATTTTAGTTTTTTAAGTACTAAATTATTACTTACAGATCGATACTGCTCGAGATTTTAATTTTTGAAGTAATTTGTATGCGTTTGAAAAAATTACATACATTTAATGTTAATTTAAAAATTAAGTTTATTTAAAGGAGTTTTTTGGCGGAAAATATAATATAATATTTACACATTTACACCCCATAATGTGTAAAACTTATTAAATAATGGAACACTTTGGAGAGATAAATATTATAATATTTACACGAATAATCATGTTAACGCATCAGCGAATTTACGTATATCAAGCAAAAATAATTTTGTCGAAAATATGCTTGTAAATTTCATAACCTCAAAATGGCGGATGTCGCAAGATATTCATATTGACATTCTATCTTGGATTCATAATATTTTACTTACATATTTGTAAAAACTGAATGCTGTTTTTTAAAATAATACAAAAACTTTTCCTAAGGTGGATCACAACATTTATGATGATGACTTTTTTATACTTTTGACGTTGGATTTAAATCTCACGGTCTCTCCAATCTGCCATTCTTAAGATTGCCAGACTCCATGTAAACGCAGCCGAACTCGTCATGTTTTGTCGAACAAAAAATTACAACCTTTTTTTCTATATTGTTTTTCGCAGTGGTTTGTGTTTGGATAATATATTAAAAAATAAAAATAAGCAGTAAAAATCTACCTTTATTCCTAATAGTCATTTGAAAAATAACAATAACAATGAAATGAAAAAAATTTAAAGAAGCTATTGTCTTGTTAAAGAATATGGTTATTCTGAGAATTAAAGTCATAGCCATATACCTGTGACTCCTTTTCGCTCTCATGCGTCGGTTAAAATAGACTTCCAATCGATAGTTTTGCGAGCCTATTTTATTCAGACGGTACATTGTACTATGCAACTTTAGGTAGCGAATCTCACAAAGCTACGGTTGCATGAACATAGAATTCGTAAAAGTATCAGTAGACAATTATCGATCATCGCGCTCGAATGAATTCACACAGAAACTAGAAATCCGAAAACACGCAGTTGATCCGTTCAAGAGTTTCAAGGCAGTTCTTGATTTAACACGAAAAATTGTTAGTTGTGTGCTCCAGGTATATATGCAATTACTTTCATAGCACTCATACAAAGTTATTTTAGAACATTATTTCTTGCACTATATAAGTATAGCATGTGCAATTGATTTTCAAATCGCTGATTACGCGCATCAGAAGTTAGAAAATTTACTTTCAATACGAAATATAAAATGAAATTCTACGAGCCGATTTTATATAGATATCCTTTTTTAAGAATGCTCATATTAGTTGAATGAAAATAAGCGAATGAACTGTTTAATCATTTGCATATATTTTATTTTAGGAACATGTTTCCGGATAACTTATTCCAAGCAGCTTTTCAACAGGTTAGTAAAGATAATGACATGTGATGCAACAAGGGAGTAAATTCATAGGTTGTTCTCTGAGATTGTGTGCACTGCATTTGATCCATCCCCGAGAATGATTGATTTCACTTCCGCGTTGCATACGTAACTTTATTCGGGACTCAACTGTATAACCGCTTTGTCGAATTAGCAATGTATAATGTACGGATTAATTAATGTAAGCGGATAAGCCAGAGAACTGATTAACGGCAGTAAAACGCTTTGGACCAGCAAAAGCAAACATAAAGTGAATTTTCGGAAATAAAATCTAAGAGGAAAGCGGTTGCAACAGTTGATTCGTGCATCATTAATTTTTGTTATTTTAACAAAATTAAACTTGACATAAAACAATTTTCTCTATTGTAGGCTCATACAGTTTACGTGCCAAAGAAAACTAACTTCCAGAATAACAGCGATCGATCAACAGATCCTGAAATGGTCGGAGAGGAAGAATTGATAAGAGTTGTGCAGTACCGAAGCGGTACCAATACTTTGGGAATCGTATTTTTCTGTTTGGTTTTTGGCACTTTTCTTGGAACGCTTGGAGAAAAGGGTCACGTCGTCATCGACTTTTTCAAAGCCGTATTTGAAGTCATAATGAGAATGGTATCAACTGTTATGTGGTTAGTAGATGATGAAATGTAGAGCAGATCAGAGTGGTGAATTGTGGCATGAGGCAAAAATCACATTTCATGACGTTTTTACGATTACAGGATGACCCCAATAGGAATCACATCGGTGATAGCTGGTAAAATCCTTGGAGTGGCGGATCTTTCGCTGGTGATGTCCCAGCTAGCCTGGTTTATCATCACGATTGTCATCGGAGTGTTTTTCTATCAACTAGTGATAATGCAGTTAATATATCTGATCATCGTGAAGAAGAACCCGTTCAAGTTCTACGCTGGTCTTGCCCAGGGTACTCTCACCGCCTTCGCCATGGCATCAACGTGAGTCGTCGACCTTCAGTTCCATTCCCTCCGATAAACCAAACTCGCCTACCTCACAGAGTCTAGGCTCGCAGCACACTTCCACTACGATCTCTTTACTTGAATTATTTTGTTTCTTACCATTTCCTATTGCCTCGCCATCACCCCTTCGTTATACTTCATACCTTATCGCGTTCTTTGCAATAATTTTGCCCGCCTGACAATGATAAAACTGTGCTCAGGTCAATTATTAATTCGACTTTCGCGTGCCTTAACTCGGGAACTCTCAACGTCTCGGGGTATACATGATGTTAGTGAAGTGGGCGTCGCGCGCTGCACTGAGAATCAATGACGCCTACGTAAACCGAGAGCAAACTTCCCGCTAGCACTGAAAATGTAATCAATGAGCTATTACTGGAGTTATTTCTTTTTCGACATTTCCTGCAATCGCATTAAGACCTTGAGGCAATTTTTATCGGCAGTCGCACGTTCTCCTTCCCTTCTTCTGTTATTATTCCTTCTTCTATAACACGACACTCGATATAGCGTCTCATAATTCTGGTACCTCGGGCTTGAGGCTACTTTTCGACGTCAAATGAGCCATAACGCGGGACGTCAAAGAGCAGATAGTAAGCCCCTCGTACTGTCAGAGATTATTTATTGACAAGATAGTGTGTTTCAGCCAGCTGAATGAGCTGAAGGCTTTGCGAGGTCATGGCGGCCCTCTCCACATATATCCGTCCCATTCTTCCGGCTGTAGCCTTCCACAGCGCTATATTCTCAAAATTTTCATTCGAGTTCCGAATCGACGAATGAGCGTTGTGAAAAGCTGCAGGCTCTGATCTTCCATCCTTTGCCCGTTTGTCTAACGAACCTCGTTCTTCCTAGACGTTCACATAGCTCACAATGGGAGAAATTGCCATCTCCCCCTGAGAAAAGTAAAGAGGTATGCAGCTCCGGGTGGCACTTAGGATGTCGACTGGTTCCGGCCTCATCTCTCGAACTCTTCCACATGCTCGCATCGCTTCTGTGAACGAGAGTAGAGCGCTTGTACTCGTATATTGCTGCTGTCTTGCAGCATCTGACGCATGCGCGCGCGTGATTCATTCAAAACGTTGCTGTTGGACTGCGAGGATGAGACATGAGACCGCGAGAACGTCGGGTAGCTCCGAGACGCTTCTCAAACCGAGAGTCGGCTGACTCCGTGTCACCTGGACTGGTTCCGGCGCGGAAGCCTTTGGAGTCTCACTTTCCTGCTATACTTTTCTTCGCCTCTCCCGGAAGGCCAAATTATAGTTGTTTTTTAAGCGCGACGCGTTGGTCGTCTGATCCGCGGCTTCGCATCCTCTATGCATAACTTCAATAATGGAACATGTTCGCCATCGTCGATGAAATGGGAAGAAGAAACACGAGAACAGAAAGAAAGAGGCGCAGGATTAGGGAGCGGCTTTCGCGCCAAAAATGCCACTTATTTAAGTAAAACGCATATGAACCGGGGAAATATCGTTTGGTCACGCCGATTGGCAAGCTCTTTCTCTTCCTCTTTCTCAATCTCTCTATTCCAGGCATCTTAAGCGTGTGACCATTGACGAACGAGAGGAGGCCCGTATACGAGCGGACGATGTACTTACTTACTCAATTTTTGCACTCATTTTTACATTCATCCCAGCTCTTAATTGTGTAGTAGAACTGTAACTGTAAGCCAGAATCGCGTGCATCAACGATCTCATTTTCCCGGTTCGTCGCGCTCTATAACAACAAAAGCACCACAATTGTCTTGACTTGCCACGTTTACGGAGATCGCTTCTCTAAACAACCTCTACATCTACCTGCCATCCCATCAATTTCCCGATATACGTATTATGCAACCATTCTATGATTATACTGATCGTTCATCGTACATATCAATTTAATCTAGTCGATCGATCAGCATGACTTTTTGTTATATACCAATATCAGAAAAACTTTCACCGAAGTGGACGAGAGACTTCGGTAGCTCACGATACAGTCCTATATGCTCAAGTACCCTGCACGTGAAACGGAATGTAATATCTCGCGAAAGCCCGGGAGGCCGAGCAAGCCTCTTTCATTCTCATTATATAATCGATCATTGATTCGGCGATTGAAAGTCTCCGGGCCGGTAGTTCACAGCGCGATGACGAGTTGCGTAAGAAGCGCGCGAAGGAGCACAAGAAACGAGAAGGTTGAAAACAAAAGAGAAATTAGAACGAACGAAATTAAAAAAAGACAGCGGGTAGTCGAACAATTGAAGTCAATCTAATTGAAGAATGTCTTGTGTGTGGATTAACTTTTTCCAGAAAAGAAATACGCTCTGTACATTGTGCGTGCACAGCGTGCTCTGTACACTGAGAACCGAACACAGACTGTATGATATCAATGACGATGTATTAGAACGCGCGCGTGGCATGCGGCCTTTTGCAGGTGGTCACGAGAGTTCATGGTCGCTGAGGTGCTGGGTAAGTAACGATGGCCGCAAACGATACATGCACCTTGTATGTTCCAGGTGGTTTTATTTATCATAATATAGCGGATAAAGAGTGTGGAAAAACAGGTCTACAGCTCTGTGATAGTACGCACGTGGGGGTACTGCAAAGGGGAGGACGGCCCGTGTGGCGATGGTGTTGTGCCTTATTAATTATAATAAGCCTCTACCAGACATCCAGAGGTCTAATCTGAGAAAGAGAGAGATTGAGCGAGATTGACGGACTAATCATCATCGTTTCACACTTCTAATCATATTATCGCGATTTTATCATTTCTTTTCCAGTCATATCCCATCCCCCAACTCGGTCATTCTGGCTGCTTCATGCGCGTTTTTCGCAGTTTCGCCGTGCACATTATTGATAATTCATATGCTATCATCAATCTGCTTTTCTTGATCTTCCATCAATTGACTCTAATCTAACATGGCACCTTACCAATATTTCGCGCATGTGCGATATTCGGCAATAAAATGGACTAGTTTAATTGATCAATCTTTCTGTGTGCTCCGCTTGACTATATTCTGCGAAGACTTTACGAGATCTTTCGATCGATTAACGCGCTGTTCTTGCTATAAAAGTGTGTCAACTGAATGGTGAAAAGCGGACATTTAGCTAAATAATAGTGGCAATGATGTTCCGATTATATCAGCAACTTAGGAAGGATTCCGACGCTAATGTTATTAACATTCGTTTGGCTAATGCCAGAATGGCCCTAAGAATTTAGGAGAGGCTGCAATTTGCCAGATGCATAATACCGCCTGGCAATAATAATGAAGCGCCGAAGAAATAAAAATGAATAAATATATAAACCATATGTCACGAACTCGACAGTTGTGCTAACAAGGCTTTGCGCAGGGCTGCTGCACTACCGGTGACCTTCCGACTGATGACGGAAAAGCTAAGAGTCGATCCAAGGGTCACGAGATTCGTCCTGCCCATCGGTTGCAATATTAACATGGATGGCACTGCTTTGTTCGTTGCTGTTGCTAGTATCTTCATCGCCCAAATGAATGGCATTCTACTGGGCTTTGGTGAAATAGTAACAGTCGTGTAAGTATTTTACAACTTTTCTTCACTTTCTATTCATACCACGTAAAACCCGAGCAAGAGGCACTTCGATCAAGCAGTAATGAAGGTGCTGTTGTTTGCATACGCTTGTCCCAATGACTCTTTCTACTCCTGATGAGACTCCGTGCAAAATTTCATTTCAGCTATTCGTCCCTCAAGGGCATAGCATCAAAAGCTAACAAAAATTAATTTCTTGATTTCTCAAAGGTTGACATCAACTGCAGCATCTGTATCTTCAGCCTCTGTACCAAGTGCAGCGCTAGTTCTACTTTTGGTTGTTTTGAGTGCGATCGATGCGCCAGTTCAAGACGTTTCATTGCTCTTTGCCATTGATTGGTTTGTGTAAGTATTTAGTTTGCTACTTAAAATATTATTATTTTCAAGCTTGCCAAAGTAAATATCAGAAATATTGAGATATTTAAAAACAGGTTGTAAGCAAAAAAAATATTATCTAAATAAAATTATCTGGAAATCATAAAGACAAAATATTTAGTATCTTGGTTAATCTGCTTTATTTGATGAGCTTTGTGTCTTCATATTTTTTACAGGGATCGCGTTAGGACAACGAACAACATGTTAGGCGACTGTTACGCAGCTGCCGTTGTTGAACATCTATCTAAAAAAGAACTTATGGCTTTGGACGCTGCAGCATATCAAGTAAGCGATATATGTATTTTGTATTGGTATATGTATATGTAAACCATATACAATGATTATAGTTCTCAAAAAGTGAAAAGAATATTTTATTTAGACTGAACTATAATAGTCATTTTATTCCCTTAAAAAAGGTACTAAAGTAGCTTTTTATTCCCTCATACAGTTTTTCCCTACAACAGCGGGAATGAAATTACTTTATTACCGCAAATGCGAGAGTACAATTTTTAATTATTACAACATTTTAAAAAATTTTAGAACAATTTAAAAAATATTTAATGTGTATGTATAGAGTAAACTTAGAGAAAGTACAAAGATGTTTACTTAAAGATAGGTTTATTTTGAATGACAGTTATTTTTCACAATCAATAATATGAAGTTGCATGAAAAACAATAGAACTTAAAAAGAACATTAATTGAAATCTCTAAAAAAAATGAACTCTTAAAAAAGTAAAAGGTTAGGCGAGTTTGATATATTCCACAACAAAATTACAGATAGAAAAGAACTGAGATCAATCAAACAACGTCAAGTTTATTATAGACACCAAAAACCACGGGGCTAATTACCTAGACGTCGTTATTGGCCACCCTGTACCTCTAGACACCTTCCTCGAATGATTTTTACCCCTAGACACAAATAACCATGGAGCGCGCCACCTAGACAAAAAAATTTCTCCCTTACTGGGGATCGAACTCGGGTCCTTCAAGTCCAAAGGCGGAGACTCTGTCGTCGCGCTAGCGATGCAGTTGGTAAATAAGAAAATTTTTGAAAATATAAGCTGAAACTCGTATTTCAACTAATATCTTAGTAATTACAACAAAAATGTTGGTTGACCCACTATGAAAACAGTGATGTACCAGAAAAATTGTTGTCCTTACCAAGTAAATTGGTTAGTAACCTATAAAGTCGACTTTTTCATTGTAAAAAAGTCAGCTTGGTTAAATTAACCAAGCACTTAGTTCTGATAATGAATTTTAGATTAACTAATTATCACTTGGTTACACGGAAAAAAATGGTTAATTGTGATAACCAAGTACTTGGTTGGGATAACCAAATTGCTTGGAGAAATACGCACCAACTATTTTGTTGGTATCATTGACCAAGTAGACTTAGTTAAGAAAAATTGGTAACCATAATTAACTATATTTTTTATCGTAATCAATATATTAGTTCTGATTACATCTGATTAAAAAAAAATAGTCAATTTTGTTTCCAGAACAATGAAGAAAAAAATTTTTTCTGATGTTACAACAAAAATTTTGGTTGACCCACTATGAAAACAGTAATGTACCAGAAAAATTGTTGTCCTTACCAAGTAAATTGGTTAGTAACCAAGTCGACTTTTTCATTGTAAAAAGTCAGCTTGGTTAAATTAACCAAGTATTTAGTTCTCATAACCAATTTTTGATTAATCAATTATGACTTGGTTACCATAACTAACCATTTTTTTTCCTTGAATAGAAGTAAATAGTGTCACGGGCGCTGCGGCTTCGTCTACTTCTTAAACTCGCCTTCGCGGCGCTACCACGCCACTTGATAGTGCATGTATCTTATTAGAAGTAGTGGTAACATCATCCGCTGTTTGACGAGTTGATTTCAATGTACACGCTATTTCGTAAGCGTCCTTGAATGTAGTAGATTTCTCGGCGATTATTTCGTCGCCCGTATCACGATCGGTGAGACCACGTATAGGAGCTGCTCAATCAGCATCCTCTCGAGAAATGTGTCGAATGCCCACTCGAATCTCTTGAAATAATCGATGACTGTCGTTCCGTCGGACGAACGATATTTTTGATACTTCAACTAAACCAAACCATCAACTTTTATTTCAATAAGTCATGCTATCTGATTTATTAGCGAAAATTATGAATAAATATATATATCGTGTTGTAAACAAATCAATATATGTGCATGGTTATTCTAAACTTCTAACCTCAATTTGCCTCTCTCTATCTCTGCCAGAATTTTCGCCAGAATTCTGCCCAATAACCGTCGCGATACTCTCAAGCTTCATGGCAAGATTATGTCACAAATTCTGACAACTCGCTAGAAAATTCGCCAGTTTTCTTGGCAATATAGCCTCAATTTTCTACCAGGGAAGTCATTTTGCGATAATATATAGACAACCCTTTTAGTCCCGCTTTTCAGGTCAATAAATACAAAAATCGTGCTTGTGTATACATTGCGATACGTTTCATTCTTACATGATGTTTAGTGCCTTCGCCACGCTGGGGTGCTAATTACGCGTTGTGTAAAAAAGAATCATTATAGCACAGACTGCTAAAATTCACAAGTAATGCCTATCTCTGCTTTAAAAGCACGATTTTCGCGTTTTTTGCCCACGGAAAAAAATGGTTAGTTGTGATAACCAAGTACTTGATTGGGATAACCAAATTGCTTGGGAAAATACGCACCAACTATTTTGTATCTTTAACCAAGTGGACTTAGTTAAGAAAAATTGGTAACCATAACCAACAATATATTTTGTGTAGTCGCGAGGCGACAAACACTATTTAATTTTGGTTATCTTAATCAATATATTGGTTTGTAATACAAACAAAATATAGCGACAATGATAATTAATTATACATGATCGTACTCGTTCTCATGATTAAAGACGTAGTACCGCTTCCTAGCGCCAGATGTCGCCACTTTAGAGCAAGCTTTTTTCTTGCTCTCCGCGCGCGCGCCCTTTCCTCATAACGTTTTTTGGCGTCAATGTCGTCGTACGTCGAATCATCGCTCGCATTGGATAAGCTAGACTTAAGTTTAAGCACGGGAAAGAACGAAAGGGCATCAGAGACTTCAGAGTCGAAACTAGAGGGAAGAAAGCGTAAGAGAAGAGAGGAAGACGAAGAGATGCGTCGAATGAAGGAGAAAATGGTGGAGATGCAGAGGACGTTGAAGGCAGCATTGGACGAGATCGCTAATCAGAAGGAGTCTGTACCTGTACCGAAGGAGTGTGTACTGTTCGAAAGCGAGTTCGAACTGGTAAATACGGTGCAAGTCGAACAAAGACAGGCGGACTGGTGAGCACAGTTTTAACTGTAACGCCATATACTTGTTTCGGCTCGAGTTCAGTTTTAGCTGAAACAATGAGCATGAAGAAAATCAATCGAGCTTAGTTTTATTTAAGACGCTGTTTTGAGGTGTACAGCATTTAAAATGTGAGATTTTGGGTTTTTGTGTGCAGATGCCGAGTCAGATTCCAGATCAAAAAGTGAGAATTCGAGTTGCGGAGAGGAGTTGGAAACACCAAAAGCACAGGCCGAAAAATTCCTGGGTGAGGACCCGAAAGATAAAAAAGAGAAGAAACTGGTGATCAATGAGGTGCTAGTGTCAAGGATTAACGAGCATTTAAAGGCTGGTTTGCAAAAGGATCTGAAAGATGGAATAATCTAGAGAACACCACGCATCGGAGAGGAAATAAACCTAGAACCTCCAGAGCTCAACGGGGAAATTGCGTATGGATTTAACGAAGCCGCTCGGAAGCGAGACTAGCATTTCCGAGAATCTATAAGATGGCCGGCACAGCTATTGCATGCATCGCAACTGCGATCTCATGTTTCTTTGCGCATTGACAATAATACAGCTTAGCATATGTAAACGAGATGGGAGGCATACAATTTCCTAGTTTGAATAGCATTACAAAAGATTTGTGGCAATGGTGCGAAAGTAGAGGTATTTGGGTTTTTGCAGAATATATTGCGTCGAAAGAGAATATTGAAGCAGACGCAGAATCTCGAATTACAAATATAGACACGGAGTGGGAGTTATCAGACGTGGCTTATAAGGAAATAGTTGAAAATTTCGGACTCCTGGAAGTAGATTTATTCGCTTCGAGAATAAATAAAAAATGTGCAGATTATTGTTCGTGGGAATATGATCCGGATGCACGAACAATAAATGCTTTTACTTGTTTTTGAGGAAAATTACATTGTTAAGCGTTTCCTCCTTTCTCCTTAATGGCTAGAGTTCTTAAAAAGATCCGAGAAGACGAAGCATCTGTAATCGTGGTATCTCCCTTTTGGCCAGGCCAAGTTTGGTTTCCTGAATTTCGAAAGATGTCTGTAGGACGCCCATTAGTCTTTGAACCATCAAATCAATTGTTATTGTCTCCTTGCAGGAATCAGATCCACCCGCTGGCGTCACAGCTTTCGTTAATTGTAGCGATGCTATGGGGAAAGCCTTTAAGAAACAAGGATTTTCAGACTCGGTGCTAGAGATTATCACGGCATCATTAGCAGATTCCACGAAGAAACAATACGACTCGGCCTTGAAAAGTTGGAGGACGTTTTGTACGAATAATCGCCCGGATCCGTTCGAGCCGGAAATAAAAACGGTTGTTGAGTTTCTGGCGGAAAAGTTTAAGGAGGGAGCCTCCTACAGTACGTTAAATTCAACGCGATCAGCCATATCTTTGATTGTGAGCAAAGATTTGCAACATGATCCGATTTTGTATCGGTTTTTCAAGGGCATCTTTCGGTTGCGCCCAACAGCACCGAAATATTCTAAAACCTGGGATGTAAATGTGGTATTAGATAAGTTAGCATCGTTGTTGTTGGCACTCGGTACTGGTTTCAGAGCACAAACCTTTTCCTTGATAAAAATTGAGGAGATTTCAATAACGGCTTCGACTGTTGAAATAAAAGTTAAGGATCTTATAAAGACTTCGAGACCAGGTGCCCAACAACCTTTTGCTTGTATCCCTTTCTTTAGAGGAAAACCAAGTATTTGTATAGCTTCAACTTTAGTTCATTATTTAAAGATAACGCGCGAGTTAAAGAAAGATGAAAACTTATTATTTACATGTTATAAGAAGCCTTACAAGGGCGCTAATGTTCAATCGATTCGTAGATGGATTAAATCTGTGTTAAAGAATTCCGGGATAGATAAATAATTTACAGCGCACAGTACGCGTCATAAATCGACATCGGCAGCATATAAAAAAGGACTTGATTTAAATATAATTAGAAGTGCGGCTGGTTGGTCGGGAGAATCAAAAATGTTTGCTAGATTTTATAATAGAACGATAGATAATCAAGAAGGTAACTTCGCGAGCACTGTATTGAATTAATCGTACTCAAATAAAAATGTTATGTTCATGGTCAGTTCCAGAAATAAATAAAATTAAAATTATTCTCTAAACATCTACGTCTTGAATCATGAGAACGAGTGCGATGTATAATTAGATGATCAAACGAACTTACCTGTAAGTTCGATCGTAATTATTCGCTCCGTGCGGTCAGTTGGAGGAGAGGGCTGGCGCTGATGGCACTTTTAACACGTAGTCTTATGGGCGGCTCCAGGTTTAATGCCTGCGGCGGCCGCTTGTACTACTTTTTTTCCATAAGATTTAACATGGAACTTCCACTTTTTTGGTGGCGCCACGGTAAACGCACGAAGCGAATACAAGTGCTCGTTCGAAGTGATTAAATCCCACCCTATAATACATGATAATGATGATATCAATAGAATAAAAATCCCACCCAGAAATCACTCTAAAAAATATGAGGAACGGGCGCGCGCACGGAGAGCAAGAAAAAAAGCTTGCTCTAAAGTGGCAACATCTGGCGCTAGGAAGCAGTACTACGTCTTTAATCACTTCGAACGAACACTAGTATAATTACGATCGAACTTCACTTACAGGTAAGTTCGTTTGATCGTCTAATTCTTCAGTACAGCCATGATAATTGTTGGTTCAAGAAATAATTTAGTTCTGATTACTAAAAAAAATAGTCAAGTTTGTTTCCAGAACGATGAAGAAAATTTTTTTTTCTGATATTTTACTTTTTTTTATTTATTATTTATTAATTTATTATCAATTATTATTATTTATTTATATATGCAGATTTACGTTACAGACCCGTTTACAAGTGTGCTATTATTTTTTACATTTAATTTACACACGGAAAAAAATGGTTAGTTGTGATAACCAAGTACTTGGTTGGGATAACCAAATTGCTTGGAGAAATACGCACCAACTATTTTGTTGGTATCATTGACCAAGTAGACTTAGTTAAGAAAAATTGGTAACCATAATCAACTATATTTTTATCTTAATCAATATATTAGTTCTGATTACAAAAAAATCAAAAATTGGTTATGAGAACTAAATACTTGGTTAATTTAACCAAGCTGACTTTTTACAATGAAAACAGTGTTGCCAGATTGGGCTATATGTAGCAAATTGGGCTATTTTGCATGCTCTGTTCGCGGGAAAAAATTCAAAGACGCGGTTTATAGCGAATTGGGCTACATGCGCTCACATCTGGCGGTATGTTGGGCGAATCCTGCTACTTTGATTTTTTTTTACTTAATTTTAAAAAGCGCGGTAATTTTTAATTGTTTTCCCGCGTCAATAGACTATGCGGTGAACGTTTTTGTAAAAGACGGTATTTGACACGTCAAAAACCGTCTGCGTTAGGGTGTCAGAATTGATATCGACGGTAAAGCTGTCGTTGAAAACGCGTCATTCTTTGCTTTAATGTAAGATCTATATATATACCAGCGGGCGAAAGGAAGGTAAAATACTCAGTTATCGACAAAGAAAGGAGCATTTCTATATGTGATGTGCTGTTCGGAGAGCCGCCTCTCTGAGTTTACCGAAACGTTGATGTACGCAAGTGACGGTTTTGAGACTGGATACGTAAAAACAGAATCTCAAGCTCAACATGGGTAAATGGGGCAAGTATTTGAAGCATTATAACTCGAAATGGGAAAACGATCCGAAGTTGAAAAGTAAGTAAATGGTTTATAATTTTCGTATGGGTTCCAAGAAAATATGCATGTCGTGTTGGGGTTAGGCTTAGGATAAGTTTGCTTAATACTATTGTAATTCGTCAGATTGGCTTCAACCATCTAGTCGAGAAGATGTTTTGAAGGGGAAGCAAGAGGCTTTCTGCAAATTTTGCCAGGTTCATCTGAGAGCTCACTATAATGATCTGATTCAGCATGCAGATCGAGCGAGGCACAAGGACCGAGAAAGAAATTTCAATAGATCGGTGCAGCCTAACTTGCTCGACTTGGGTATCTTTTTGTTTATTTTTTATTGAATATTTATATCTTGAATGTGAACAATTACAGAATTAATTTTCATTCAGGTTGTCATGAAATCAGCGATCAGAACAAAGTGGCAGATTTGACCTTAGCCATTTTTATTGCCTCGCATTGCTCTGTGCAAAGCATTGACCACCTTGGAGAAATTTTAAAAGTTTTGGGAAAAGGTAGCGTCCTTGAGAAGACGAAACTCCATCGCACAAAAACATCCAAATTAATTTCAGCTGTGATTGCTCCTGTATTCTTAACGGAACTTGTAAATGATATTGAAGGGGAGTATGCGCTGATCGTAGACGAAGCTACGGACATTTCATCGTCAAAGTTTCTAGGAATGTGCGTCAGATATTTCAGTAGGAGTAAAGGTAAATTTGTAACAGATTTTCTGGGATTAGTAGAAGTCACAGCTTGTACTGCTGAAGCACTTGCAGCCGCCACAAAAGAATATTTGAAGAAAATAAATCTTCCTCTCGAGCGGCTTCATTCGATTGGCACAGATGGGGCACCAGTTATGTGTGGTCAAAACCATTCTTTCTACACGGAGCTAAAAAAAGATTTGCCAAATCTTTTACTTTTGAAATGTGTGTGCCACTCGTTAGAAAAATGCGCAGAGTATGCTTTCAAAAAAGTGCCTAATCATTTGCACTATATTTTGGCTAACGCTCACAACTGGTTCGCCCACAGCGCAAAAAAATTAGGCGAATATTCAGAATATTATAAAGTATAATTAATTATTACATTTTTCTAAACTTTGAAACTAACATAATATATGATTATGCATGAAAATATTGAAACAATGGACATAAACCACTTCTGGGCTTGCGTCTATAACTGCAAAAATGCTGGAGGTGAACAGTCTTATAAAGAATTGGCTCGTTTTGCGTTAAAAGCTTTAACGTTACCGATCAGTAATGCAGATGTTGAGCGAGTGTTCAGCGTCTTAAGCTGTATTAAAACAAGACACCGAAATAAATTACAATTGCTTATGCTAGAATCTTTGATGCGACTACGAGTTCATTTAAAAGTAAGTTTCGTTACGCAAGATGTGTTAACAATTATCTAATAGTTTTCGTGTTAGTATAAACCCATACATTTTAAAATATTTGCAGGTTGAGGGAAAGTGTTGCAGAAATTTTGTACCAAATAAAGCTATGCTCAATCGTTTCACCGCACAGATGTATTTGAAATATCAAGAGGATAATAAATCACAAGCAGAACTTGATCAAGTTTTTGGTGCAAGTGAAGAATTAGGGGACCAAGATTATCAAGATATAGCCACACTATTCAATCCTGATGGTACAAGATGTATTAATATTATTTAAATGTATAATATATACCTTTAGAGTCTCGCTAGTCAAAGCCACATTCATGTGTTCTATGATCGTATAAGTGAATGTATAAGTATAGAATAAAAAGTCTTCCTTCAATGCAAATCGGACTGATCCTCCCGAAAAGGCTAACTTTTCCCCGACTTACTGTGCCTGGGGTATTGGGTTTTAAGTTGGGCATTTAGGTTTTAAGCTGAGCATTTTTGTTTTAAATTAAGTATTTAGTTTTGAAGGTTTTGGGCACTTTTAAAATTTTTGATGCGCTACTTTGGGTTATAATTAACTTTTTAAACTGCGCGCGGTTTTTGGGCTACATGAGCATCACCTAGCGGCGGGTTGAGCTCGGTAGGTTCTGGCAACACTGAATGAAAAAGTCGACTTGGTTACTAACCAATTTACTTGGTAAGGACAACAATTTTTCTGGTACATTACTGTTTTCATAGTGGGTCAACCAAAATTTTTGTTGTAACATCAGAAAAAATTTTTTTCTTCATTGTTCTGGAAACAAAATTGACTATTTTTTTAATCAGATGTAATCAGAACTAATATATTGATTACGATAAAAAATATAGTTAATTATGGTTACCAATTTTTCTTAACTAAGTCTACTTGGTCAATGATACCAACAAAATAGTTGGTGCGTATTTCTCCAAGCAATTTGGTTATCCCAACCAAGTACTTGGTTATCACAATTAACCATTTTTTTCCGTGTAACCAAGTGATAATTAGTTAATCTAAAATTCGTTATCAGAACTAAGTGCTTGGTTAATTTAACCAAGCTGACTTTTTTACAATGAAAAAGTCGACTTTATAGGTTACTAACCAATTTACTTGGTAAGGACAACAATTTTTCTGGTACATCACTGTTTTCATAGTGGGTCAACCAACATTTTTGTTGTAATTACTAAGATATTAGTTGAAATACGAGTTTCAGCTTATATTTTCAAAAATTTTCTTATTTACCAACTGCATCCCTAGCACAACGACAGAGTCTCCGCCTTTGGAGTTGAAGGACCCGTGTTCGATTCCCAAGACATTTTCAGTGTTTTTTGGGACGACATCCCCTTAAGCGGACGTAAAGTAACTTTTTTCAGACCGGTGGGCAAACAAAATATTTGAGCGGACGTTTTTCATTTTTTTTTGCCCGCATATGCTGCACATGCTGGCAACAAAAAATGAAAAACACCGCCGGGTACTATTATTTTGCTCACTCCTGACTCCTTTGCCCACTAACGACTTTGTTAGGAAAAGTTTGGTATTAAGCATTCAAAATATGAACCAACTAATAATTCCTATTTCCGTTTGTGCAGTCCGAGACAATTCTTCCTACCACAATCGCCAATGGCTGTATATCGGCAAACAGAGTTCCAGATCCAGACACAGTTGTCGTCGAAATGCAGGATGAGACAAAAATACCCGGCATCGCCAAGTAAACATGCTTGTTGGTAGGGCTAGGCACAAGTCTTTCATCATTTTTTAGTAGTAACTAATAATAATACACGGAAAAAAAAGGTTGGTAACAGTAACAAAGTGCTTGGCAAAATACGCACTTACTATATTTTTGGTTAATCTTGCCCATTATACTTGGTAAGCAAAATAAAATAATTGGTAAGCCACCTGCTTTTAGGTAACATTTATCAAGTTCTTGGTAAGGTTAAGCAAAAATATAGTTGATGCGTATTTCGCCAAGCACTTTGTTACTGTTACTAACCGTTTTTCCGTGTAGAACATTTAGATTTATTCGTTAGTTTATCATGGTTTTAGATTAAATTCACGTCTGGTAGATGATATTATACAGAAACATCTAAAATATATAAAATATAATTGTTAATGTATTATTTACCAGAAGACTTGTTGTCTGGAGCATCACTATTTGAATACAAATGTGCCTAGGAACTTAATTATCTACCTGACAAATTAAATATTTAATAAGAAGAACATTATACACTTTTTGTAATCGAGTATCGCTGCAGATTCTGAAACAAATGATTTTATGAGTGAAAATTTTTGTCATATGAATTTTCTTTAAACTTAATCTATTAGTGTTATTTAAAAGGTTTGTTGCGCAATTTAGATCCTACAGAGGTTAGATTATATCGTAGATGTAGAAAAAAGGAATCCCACGCTATGCGTAATGATTTCTAAAAGTGAAACGTATGAAACTAAATTGAAACTATATCACGCTAATATCTTCACTGGGATAATGAGCGTAGTTTCATCCTCTGGCTTGAAGTCTTTTTCTCCAAAATATTCCTTTTATTTATTTTTTTTTTTTTTTGTTCATAACAATGGGTGGCATAAATCCACACTTACACCGGTGGAAATTAAAAATTAATAAAACTATTCCAAAAGTGTGCCAAACCATATACATTTCGGACATTTGGTTTGGCACAGTTTTGGCACAAATTGGCACAGCATTTATCTCCACTGTGGTACCTATGTCACGCCCATCCGCTGCACAAGTAGTCTATACACTGAGAGAAATGTAGAGTTGGATTAACCGGAAACTTCGGCAGTTTTTACCGGAGCGCTCAAGCAAATGGTTTAAGGTTGAATCTGTCTTAGCACTACCGCTGTTTCTACCTGGCAGTAAGCATAATTATAAAAATTGAATATTTAATAAGTGATTCATTGTTTTAGCATAAAAATTGGTTTACAAGTTCCCAGAGTACAGTTTGTCGTATTTTTAAATTTTCATGATCCTAAAGCAAAAGGTTTGCTTAGCTCTGACGAGCTTACAGTAACATAGGGTTTTAAGGGCAATACAGGTCTACGGCTTTGAGATAAGCCAAGAGTCTTTACAGGTATGTCACATTGTACTCTGAGGGCTTGTAAACCAATATTCATGGCTGAACAATTTTGCCCTTCAGCATAAGTATACAAATTTTGAGGTTAAGAGGTTAGGTTATATATATTGCAATGCTTATTCTCAAACCTTTCGAAAAACTTTTACAAATTCCACGAAACCAATAGGTCCTTTATGAATTTGTCACTCATTGTGATATGATATGCTAAAAAACATAAACATATAAGTAAAACCTCACGTGTTCGGCGCGACTGATATAGCGCGGAGAGGAGCCAACTTTGGACTACTGCAAACTCCGGTATAGAATCTGCCTGAGTCCACCGCTAAATCAGCTGTGGTCTTCCAAGGCTAATACCACATAAAAATGTACGCCTATTCTAACTTTACATTTCTCTCAGTGCAATATAACACTGTGCGCGTCGTACGAGCATATATAGCAATATTTGTTTTCCAAAATCTGGGTAACTTAACTGCCGTAATTTATAATTTCCTACTAAAAAAGTTTAGATTTGTTCGCGCTCTGTTTCAGTCTATAAATTTGTATATGTATCATGGGTTTTTTCGTTTGAAAAGATAACATTAGAGTAAGAATAGATACCAAAGGTATCCAAGTAATGAGCAACTGTCATTATTATTCATACGTAGAAATTTGGATATTCATAAAAATAGATTTGGATAATTATTCATAAAAACTATTTGTATGGTTCTAGCATCAATGAGAGCAACCCTCATCGGAAAGTAACGGAAGAAACCGTTTGACTCCAAATACACAACGGATTTCTGAAAATAATACGGTTGACACAAACATTCAATAAAATGTCAGTGTTGTTCTGTACTGATAACGAATAACGACCGTACAACATCGGTGAAAGAAAGCTGACGGAAGTTCAGATCACTGATTGGTAAACACACACACACACACACACACACACACACACACACACACACATACACACCCACGCACACACGCACACACAGATGTGTGTATATATATATATGTGTGTGTACGAGCAAAGATTATGCTACTTTAAAGAATTCATATCCGACGAATTCCTTGAAAGTCGTGCTCAAAAACATCAGAGGTCTCAATATCAAAAGCGCTATATAGCTTGACGAACGAATAAGACATAAACAAATGTATCTTTGATAACCCGTGATTTTTGAGTCAATTTGAAGTAAAAGGTTATATGAAACATAAAAAAGCGAATAATGCGTGTTCTTGAATAAACACTAGCAAAACTTTGACATTGGACAAAGAGTCGGTACGGGGAATTTAATGATGAACGCAATTTTTCTTCGATGTACGTATCACACGCAGACTGTGTGGTTTGAAAAACTTTATTTCAGTTTAAAAACAGAGATAAGTACATATTCATGCAGAACTATAAGAAAATAGTAATGCTTTATATCTTGACAGCAAAAGTCAATTTGTCGATCATACCAGATGTATATGTACGCGAAAGCCTACAAGTTATACTGTGTATAATAATTTCAAATTTACTGATCGTTTATAATCATTATAAGTTGTAGATGCGTAACCTCAAACGATGTTCACACAATGTCAAATTTGTTACCAAGTCCTTCCCAAAGATCACCAATTAAACAACAATAATGTTAGAGCGACGTTTACACGTCTTATATATAATGATGTATACTTACATATAAGTATTATGTGTTTCAAACGTAGCGTTTTGTGTAGTCGTGTGCGCTGCTCCGATCTCGTAGCGCACCGATTCGTGGTGCCTTATTTCAATGCGCCGACCGTTCCGGTGCGATGAAAGTATGTATTTTAAAGAGTTTTGTTCTGCATACGTGTGCATTTGTTCATCTGGTGCTTACCATCGAATGTCGACTTCGTCTGCAGGAACGTCGATTTTAACGCCGAATATCAGTATAATGTAATCTGTAAAGTCAATGTATCCCTTAAAGTAAGAACTGATGATCAATCCAGAATGAACTTGCAGATTAACTGAGCTTCATTTGTCGTACGCTTATATGACACTGTAGTACGAGCAGTTTTCACTCGTGTAAATCAAAAAAATGTAAAAAACAAAAAACAAAAACAAAGACGGAGGAAGTAAGAAAACGAGTTCAGAGCTGCGTTATAGCTGCGATTTTTTCCATACTTGTGAAAGGTGCGCGTATTTTTTTGCGAAATTGGCATAAAATCAGCACTGAAAAGTGTTCATTTTTCTACATATAAAACCGGGACTGTATCGTTTTAAAAACGACAAACTTACTTAGAACAGTATAAACTAAAGATATCTCAACATATTCAAGAAGTACAGAGAAACTTGAGAATTCATTAGAGCTATTACTTACTTACTCACTCAAGAGTCACGCGATTTTTCGGAAATTTGACGACAGACTGATTCTCTACGAATACACGAAATGGACACAACAAGTATAAGGAATGTAAATGTATTGTACGAATATTTGGGAAAGATGCACGTGCAGGTGGCATGAGAGAGAGCGAGACTGGTTGTTAATCGTTTTACTGGCGCACCTTTTACGACAGCACGGTAGGTTTGATTCGCCTTTGCCAGTGTTCCCATTAGGAGTCAGCAGTAGCGTATACGTACACATGTATTTTATATTGAGACAATCGATTAAATTCGATTAAAAGTTCAACACATTAATGTAAGTAAACAAAAAGTAGTCAAGCTACACACACTGTAATGTATAAGTTACCAAGACTTCAATTATACGTGGCGAGTCTTCATCCAATTGGGTTCAAATTTGTCGTTCCGTAGCCTGGCGATGATTTGTTAATAACTCTGTGAAAGCATGAGTGTAAAATTGTTAACCTTACCGGTCACCGGGTATATTGTTGAACAAGCCTCTACATGTTCCTGATCAATTCGTTATTGAGTGTTCTATACCTAAACCACGATGACTTTTCGACGACGTTACTATCTTGCAATATAGACTGACACACGCGTCTCTCGACCCCCTTGTAAACCTACTTATTGTTATTATTATTATTATTATTGTTGTTGTTGTTGTTAGTATTATTATTATTATTGTTATTATTATATTACATAATTTAATTGATGTATTTCGACGGTACAAGCCAGGCGATATGACACACGACAAATACAATAATAAAAGGTCTTTTAAATTATTCGAAATTACAGAATTCGGTCTTTACAATTTTAAGTGCTCATACAAAAAAAGTCGCGAGAGGCGAACTGTATGTGTTAATTGCGAGATCGTCCGGTCAGGAGTAACCTTAGTTATTTAAATTCGAGAGTTATTAAAAAAATATTGCGAGCAAACTTTGCGACGCGGTTCACGAACACTTATACACTTTAATTTATGTAGAGTATATCTTCATGTACATGCATAATTTAACCGTACTACTCTAGATTATTACATTATACAAGTTCAGCGAGTTGCGTCGCAAATGTTCGTCGCTATACGACGTTGTAACAATAGCGGTCGCGATAAAATTAGCAATAGTTTTGAACACCTATTCAAATTAAACAGTATAGAAGAACATACTACTAATTTTAATTGTCAAGTAATATGATAAGCTTGATAAAATTGATTTTCGTAAGAAAAAAGAAATAAAACAGAGAAGGCGAATTCAACTTAATACTACACTATAGGATGTTATATAATATATTATGAGACGAAACGGAACGAAGGCTTTTGCTTCGGGGAACAATTTTTCGTATTCAACAAATAAACACTGCGTATATTAATGAGATTTAAGAGAAAACCAATAAGAGGACTGAACCCTTATAATCGACATCTGCCGCAGGGTGGGTCGTCATTTTAGAAAACACATTTTTGAAAGCAGTTGTACATGTGTACATAAATTTAAAGCAAAAGCTATCGATTTCGATTTCTTTCGTGGAATCTATAAGTAAGCAGCGAGATACGGTGCGCCCTGCTCGCGAGGGCAGAGATTCAGAGAACAGGCGAAATGGAATGTAAAAAATGCGTTATTTCCGCTTTTGTCGTTCAGCGTTACACATTATAATATGATATGTAGACAACTGTAAGATTAGCTAGGCACGTGGTTCTCAATGAAGATGCACAGGAGTTTTTCTATAGGAAAAATTGGCAAGCTGTGTATACTGGGTGCTAGAGCGTCTGCTCATCCAAGACCTGATATCAGATCGTTACATGTTGTACATGTACATAAATTAAATGTTAATGATTTTAGACTGTAACGATCTAACGTCACATTATACTCCACTATGCAGGTGATAAACGGCGTCTGTTATATATACATGTGACAGTATTTAAGACTCAACGTGTTGTATAACAATATGTAGGTTTGTACGTATCATGCGTTGTTTATTTCCGTCCTACTTCTTCTCTCTGAACTCTCCCTTAATTCCTCAATTCCTCAATTACTCTCTGCCACCTGCGAGGTAAAATCAATGCGGGGTAGAACATTTGTATATATAAGGTAGGTATATTATAAAAGATAGTGAGCGTGTGATTCTAAAAATTCATTTATTGAAAGCTCCACGGGGTCTGTGAAACTTGTTTTGGGTTTTGTACAGTAGCAAGAACAATGTTTTTACAAATGCATACGTTACGCTTTTACAAAACTATACATCCATCGTCGCCTATATAGTACAAAACGAAATATTATCGATGAACTAATTCTGATTTACACTAAAAACTATTCGTAATGACGAGTCAATATAATGATGAATCTATAATAGGTCACGAATTCAGTATCAGTTCTCTCGTGACATTGTCGTGCTTAAGCTAAGAAAAGAGTCGTAGCGACGCGTTCGAAGAATCGAAAGAACAACAGCCGGTTGTCCGAACGATCGATGTATTTACAGACGAATCACGCGGCTTTCCTTTTTTTTATCATATTACAAACATTAACATAATCATAGTCACATATTTACAGTTGTTACTTACAGCTACGCGGTTCTTAACGAAGCGATTACGCACGCTGGTATATGTACAAAAGAGCCACACAGTCTGTGAGCATTTCTCGGCACTCGTCGACACGTGGCAGGACTACTAACAATACATTGGACTAAGGAGCTAGCCGACTCATCGCTGAGTTTCTCTAAAGCTATATCATACAGAACATTGCGGCTAGGAGCGGATCATCGATCGCACATTCAGGCAGTCTTCCTACCTATATATCTATACATGAAGCCCGCGTTGAAGTCGAATTCGCGGGGGGATATCGAGAGATGGCAGTTATATTCTTTAACATACAGTATTCGAATTACAAATAAATAAAGATCGATAATATGTACGGATATTCGAAGTACGCCGAGTATCTTGTCCTCTCCGTTACACAATTGTCTTTATCACACGAACAGATCGATGAGCCATCGACGATTCAAATGCGAAGCTCCGCGTCGCTGATGGGTATGGCCCTGGGCGGGCAGTGGCCCCGCGGCGTCGCGGTAGGAACCAAGGGGCTGATGCTGGGACTCCTGGTGGCCAGCGGCGAGAGCGAGGGCGAGAAGCTCGGGCTGAGCGCGGCCGAGGGGAAGGTCGAGGCGTCGTGGCTGATGGGCGACCTGGGCAGCATGCCCCTGGCCATGGCCGGCGCGGTGAGCGACCTCGGCGCCACGGAGGTGAGCAGCGGCGGAGGCGGCGGCTTGTGCAGGGGCTTGGCCTTGCAGCTGCCGGCCGAGTGGCCGCTCTGCACACTGGCCGCGTCGTCCTTGAGCCTCGCGATCTCGCTGAAGACGTGAGCGAGCGGCTGGTACTGCGGGCCCCAGTCGAGCAGGTAGTCCCAGTTGTAGGAGCCCGTGAGCTCCTCCTCGCTGTGCACTATCGAGCTGAGGGAGCCGTTCATCGAGGGCCCCCCGGGCACCTCGAGGCCCGAGGTGGGCCTGCTGGGCTCGCCGATCTTGCCGTAGATGAGGGTCGCGATGTCGGCCTCCGTGGCCGTCTCGTCCTCGAAGAGGTGCAGGCTGTCGAGCGGCAGCGCCTCCGGCGGCCTGCGCGGCGTCCCGGCGGGCGGGTCGACGATGCCCAGCCGCGCCAGGTACTCCTGGGTGTTGTGCACCGAGAGGTCGCTCGCCGAGTCGCCGGTCTGCTGGCCCTCGTTGATCATGCGGATCTCCTCGTCCTCGCCGTCGTCCTCGGCGGAGCCGCGGCCCGATGAGCCCGACCGGTCGCTGCCACCGGACAGCTCGGAGGTGGCCTGGGTGCCCGACTGGCCAGAGGTCCCGTACGGCGGGATCTCGTCGTACTTGGGCGGCGCGAACTGGCAGGAGGCTCCGACGCCGACGCCGCCGTTCCCGTGGGCCCCGACGCCACCGACACCGCCGACGCTGCGTATGGGGATGGTGTCGAACGCGCTCGGGTCCACGTAGCTGTTCGAGGCCGTGGCGTTGCTCTCGCCGTTGAGCCCGGGCTTGCTGCCGCCGGGCTTCTTGTGCCGGCGGCTCTTGATGTGCAGGTAGAGAAAGATGGAACCGAAGCCCAGGACGAGCAGCAGCAGGGCGATCAGCAGCCCGAGGGCCCAGTCGGCCAGGCCGTTGCTCGCGGCCACGGCCATGTTCGCGCCGATGCTGTTGGTCGGCGTGGCGAAGCCCGAGCCACCGCCACGGGCCACGGCCAGGTCGTCGCCGTCGAGCAGCGAGACCTCCACCACCGTCATGTTCGAGAGGGAGCCCTGCCGGCCGGAGCTGGCGCTCACGACGAGCCTCGTGGACTCCTCGAGGCCCGCCTCGGCGTGCAGGAGCTTCTGCTTGACTATGAGCGCACCGCTCGTCCGGTTGAGCTTGAAGAACGGGTGCTGCGAGGTCAGCTGGTAGACGACGCGCCCGTCGGGGCCCTTGTCCCGGTCGGTGGCGGTGACGTAGCCGAGGACGCTGCCCGGCTGAAGGGCCGTGCCGGGCCTGACGGCGAAGCGGTACATGCGCTCGGTGAACTGCGGGTAGAACTCGTCGCGGGAGTCGATCTCCACGCGGACCCGGACGGCGGCGCTGCGGCCGCCGGTGTCGGTGGCGCGCACGCTGAAGGCGTACCGGTTGCGCTGCTCGTAGTCGAAGACGGCGCGCGTGGTCACGGCCCCGGATCTGGGGTCGATGGAGAAGAGCTTCCAGCTGTCGTCGATGTCGGAGAAGCCGTTGGCCGCCGCCGCCGCCGCCGCCGCCGCCGCCGAGACGATCGAGTAGTTGAGCGCGCCGTAGACGCCGCGGTCGAGGTCGGAGGCGCGGGCCGCGAACACGGTCGTGCCCGCCGGCTCGTTCTCGCCGACGAACTCGAGGTACTCCGACACGGGGAACTTGGGCGAGTTGTCGTTCACGTCCTCGAGGCGCACGCGGAGCCGCGCCAGCGCGCAGAGCCGGCCGGCGGGCGGCTCGCTGTCGCAGGCCATCAGCACCAGCTGGTAGACCTCCGGGCCGAGATCGCAGTCGAGGCTCGCGTTGACCAGCACCGCGCCCGACGACTCGTCCACGCGGAAGAGGGCCGCGTCGTTGCCGGACGTGATGTCGTAGACGATGCTCGCCGCCGGGCTGCCGGGGAGATCCTCGTCCTTGGCCTGCAGCACGGCGACCGTGTGGCCGAGGGGCGCGTCCTCTTTGATGGAGACCTGGAGCAGCTCCTCCAGGAAGCGGGGGTAGTTGTCGTTGACGTCGTCCACGTTGATGACGACCGTGACCGGGTCGTCGCCGACCAGCGAGCCGGTCGTCGAGTTCTCATCCTTGGCGCCTAACCGTATGACGTACCTGCAAGGAAAAATCGCTCGCCGTTAACCCAGCCCGGCTCCTTCGCGCAATGCTAGACTGTCGCATGTAGACCTACCTTTCCCGCGTTTCCCGGTCCAGCGGCCTGGCCAGGATGAGTCTTCCCCTCGAGACCTCGAAGAATCCGCCCTCGTCTCCGGCGACGATCGTGCCGTCGAGCAAGTCGACGTCCGCCAGCTTCATCAGACTGGTGCCCCTGGTCGCGTTCTCCTTGATCGAGACCTTGTAATCTCGGCCCGGCACGTTGTTCTTGAGCCCGTTCAAACGCACGACCACCGAGCATATGGCGCTCAGGGGCGGCTCGCCGGAGTCCTCCGCTATGATGGACAGCTCGATCTCCTTGGGCAGTGGTTTCGGCAGGGCCGTTCGGTTGACCAGGAGCACTCCGCTGACGGAGTGAACGGTAAAGCCCTTCATCGGGCGAACGAGTCGATAGCGGATCCCGTTGTTCTCCTCCGTCGAATCATCGTCGGTGGCGTTGACGCTCAGCACTTCCTGCACGTTGCCTCGTTCTTCTGCAATAAAAGCGCAATTACGACTTTGAAGATCAAAGCGACCAAGGAGCGATGAGGAGCACAACGCTCGCGGGGAGAAGCTCGGAGCCGCTCAGAGGGGGGTACGCGATCCCTCCGCGACCACAGTGTACGAGGACCACGAGAGGGAGAACACACACAAGGGCTGTAATTGCGAGATGCGTATGAGCGCGCAGTCTCCGCCTCTCTTTCTCCCAGGTGATGCACGAGTTGGCTTCTGTCCGAGGCAGCGGCGGCACTGGACGGCGCAGCTATGACTACGAGATAAAATCGGGCCGAGGCACTTATCGTTCGGTTGATTTCTCACGCTGCTCCTTTTGCCAGCGCGACGCAATTCGATTCGTTTTGCTTCCTCAACGTTTACCTTCGAAGTATGCTCCAACGTTTGCAATCGAGCCTCGCGATACGTCATCGGCGGAGAGGAGGTCAAAACACTCGCGGCGCGGCCACCCGTGATATGCGTTTTTAATGAGGTTCGAGAGCCCACGAGCGTTAGCGTCCTATGAATTTCAATAAAAAAGCCACAGTTGTCGGAGCGAGTGTGTCTTCGCGTTTGTTTATGTGCCAGATTTTGTCTCCTTTTCATCGTAATCCCCATCGCGCCTTATCGCTCCCCCCCCCCCCCCCATTCCGAATGCACTTCCGTTCGGACTCTCCGCGCCGCTCAAAACTTTCTTTCTCGGCCTCTCGCGCGCTCTCTGGCTTGGCCTCTTCTTATTCGGCCAGCTTATCTCAATGCGATGTCGATTCGAGTTTGTAACACGGGCCACGGGACAAAATGATTCTACTGAAAACCAGTTTTTAAAGGCGCGCGCGCGCGAACTTATTTGACCGGGCGCCTATCGTCGCAGCGAGCGGGAAAAATTCGCCACGGAGAAAAGCCATTCCGATCCGCGGCGCGAATGTAGGCTTATAAAATTGAAATTCCGAAGCGGTTATTTACGGCCAACGTGTTATGGAATAATAAACTGATAAGCTTTTCGGTCCGGAGCGAGAAATTTACACGAGGCTTGTCGATTTAGGAAGCGGCGAGATCGATAAGGGCCGGGGGATTCCGGGACCCCGACTTCGTGGTCGTAAAAATTGGCGGATACATACCTGAGAGCGTGGTGATGTAGGCGACCTGCTCGAAACGAGGCGGGTTGTCGTTGAGATCGGTGACCCTGACCGTCAGCTCAGTCGTCGCCTCGTGCAGGCCGTCGCTGGCCAGCACGTGCAGCGTGTACTCGGAGCGGAGCTCGGCGTCGAGCTCGCCGGTGAGAACGACGCGGCCGCCGAATCGGTCGATGCTGAACGGACCCGGATGGCTAACGTTGCTGAATCGGTACGTCAGCGCTGGCGAGCTGTCCACGTCGTTGGCTGTGATCGCCGTGAGCACGCTGCCTGGCGCAGTTCCTGCAAAAGAGAGATCAATGAGCAAACGCACTCCCGACGAAATACAAAGGCGTCAAGCGCTCACGAGTTTCACTTTACTGCCAGCGCGCGATTATGCACGGCTCTTAATTTATTCATGGCGAGCCTCGGAAAGCCTCAATTCCTCGCGCGAGATTTCATATGGTATGTCATTACGCTCGCTGCAGAAAAAAAGCTGCAATCGTCCGAGATCGCAAGTTGGCCGGATCTAGCTGCAGCGAGCGCCGGGTAGAATTAAAAGCTGCCCTCATCTCGACGGACTGCCGCAGTGTAGTATATAAAAGGCAGCGAGATAAGTCGCGCGAACGGTCGCGAACTAGGCGGCGTATATAGATCGTGTAGCCGGCAGAGAAGGAAGCGAGGAACATTCTTTCGCGAAAGCCAAGACACTCGGCGAGCTGGCAGCTCACTTAAAATGCATTGGATACTGCCTATCGGCTCGTTTCATCTGCGCGCGCGCTCTGCAGCCCAGCAACGAGATCGCCACGTCGTCTGCTGCAGCGTGAAAGCCGTTCGCCGTCCTTGAGACTCCCACTCATTGCTGCGCCTGCGTGATATTCAATGAGCGGGGCTCGCCAAAAATTAATTACTTATAACAAACAGCTTTTCACGTGCTTGTCATTTTTACCGAAATATATGGCTCGATCAAAGTGCAACCGAGATGCTAGTGACGTGTTCTCGTTTCGGATTTTTTAAGGCACTCGTGGACGAGCCGACTATAAAATATTTTCGCTCGAGTATTAATTTCTCATGCGAAGAGAATCATCGTAAACCTTACTTTTTAACCCCGAAATTTCATCCGCGAAATTTACTCTCTGACGGGCATAAAAATTGTATCAAGGCTCGGCTGTATTATTATCGAGTAAAACATACTGTCGAGGAGGAGGCGCCGTTCGAAAATCAAATACACAACTCAAAGCTACCGCGGGAAGCTATAACCGACTCTCGATAAGCAGCTTGGCGCGAATTCGGCCGCGCGCTGTACTTGCCGCGAAGATCGTAAAATCCCCTAAGAAACCATTAACGTCGTGTAAATAGCGAATACATCGGCTGGCCCATAGGCAGCTTCGCATTCTGTACGATTTAGGAGACTCGCGTGGCGACGCGCGCTCCCGAGAGTGAAAAGGTCGTAAAAATGCAGCCGATGTCGGAATTCTTTTATAGCTCTTAATTTGACACTCGAAAAATAAATTCGGGAATGAAAAACGAAGAGGACGATCATTCATCCGGGGTATAAAGCGAGCTTTTAGGAAACGATGCCGTGTCCGATAGCGAGTTCCTCTTCTCCCCCCTCCCCCCTCTGTCTCTCCCGGAGGCGCAATTTATGCGCGAAAAACGGTCGAGGAAACGTTTTCCCTGATTGACGATAGCACCTGGAAATATCGAGAGCTTCATGCAATGCAGATTTATTCAAAGTGCACGCGAGAATTATATTTTATTGATAGAATTTAAATGAAGATACGTTGCGGGGATTTAATGCAGTCGATCTCCTCGCGATACGGCAGAAGCTTATAAGGGTTTGATGAACTCGCATTAACTCACTCGGGTGGGGGGGGGGCGATCTGTAGCCGCCGCGGAGTTATGGGATGAAAATGTTTTGAAAGACCGCCATTTCCGCGGAATTAAACGCACCGGCTACACAGCTGCCATACAAATCGAGGCTGCCGTTGCGATTAGTTTAATCCTCGATATATTAAGGAGGGGAATAAAGAATAAAAGAGAAGGAGAGGAAAGTCGCGTACCGGTATCGCTATAAATGTTCAAGCTCGATTATACTCGGCCTCCGCAGTGCTAAGTCCGCGTGTAACTCTGGATTAAGCGCTCTTGTTTCTTTCGTACTGCTGCAGCCGCGAATCAGCCACCTCCCTCCCGCCCTTCTCCACCGCGAGAGCGCGTAATGCGTGTATACCTAGTCGCGTCCTCTTCTCGTTGAGTCTCGTTTTAATTTTCAGGTGAACCGCGCGTGGCCCTTTGTCGGAGCGCCCGGCGAGGGGAGGCAAATCCGGTTCCCTCCGCCGACAAATTCCCACTCATAGGTATCTATGAGCCGCGCTATCGCAGTGCGCGCGCGGTGTCAAAGCTCCGCGCGTTAGGGGAATGAGGCTCGTTAGGCGTTCCGAGATTAATTGATAGTTTCTCGCGGTAGATCCGTTAGCCCTCTCCCCTTGGCTTCTCTCGCGCGCGCAAAGTGTATCGCGAAGCGAGAGCCGGAGCGCTGCGCCTATGTCAGTATTAGAGCCTCGCATCCCGGCGAATAGAGCGGCTAATTGGTTTTCTTGATAGAGTCTTATCGATGAGAGGGTTTGTTACTGTCAGACCCGGCGAGATTAAGGCCCGCTTATCTTTATAAAACGCGCGTGCCTTAAATTGATTATGATTTTCATTTTTTACTCCCGTGGAATGGCGCATACTAGTTTTTGCGACTCGACTAGTCTGTGTGTTCAGCTGAGGTTATTAAGCTTTTTCCTTCCTGCCTTCCTGCCTTCCTTCCTTCCTTCCACCACAGCGCTCATTATTTAAATGTCGCTTATCTGTTATTAACCGAGCTGAATCTATGAGATATAGCATCGATCGCGATATCGACTCTGCTTCTCGCTGTATATTAGAGATTCTGAGGGAGATGAAAACTTTGCTCCGCAGCGAATAATTGCTATTTCAATTGCTACATTTACCATTTCTTTTTTCGATCTTGCTAACTTGCGATACTTGTTACTTCACGCTACGTCCGAATTTCTTACAAGTGAAGAAATTCGGACGTAGCGTGAAGTAACGCGATCAATCGAAGCTTGATTAGGTTATGCAGATGGTTCCGCACAATTGGACTTTAATGTCAGCGTAAATCTAGAGCCACTTAATCTTGTGTATTCGCGAGCGGGCTGTTCAAGTTATTTCAGGCCGTCACTTTATATATTTTTTTTTCACGCGATCCTATTTTTCGAAGAAAAAATGTTGCACTTTCTTGAGAACTGAAAAAAAGTAATTGGGTTCGAAGCGAGCTTATTGAATATACGGTTACAGTTTGGCACGAGGTATATTTCATCGGAAGTTATTGGCCTTTTTACACCTCGGGTGCGGTAGAGCCCATTATTTACGATACCCGTGACGAATCTTCGAGCGGCCCGGTAAAGAGTTCCGGCAGCAGGGCCAGACAAGCGATATATTTTGCTCTATATTACTGGGTAATTATAGCCGCGAACGTAATTGAGCGATTACTCGTGAAACAATTTTGATTAATGGTCTCGCGTAGAATTTTCCCAGAAATTCATTATTCACCGCGTGTGGACTAGTTTAATAAGAATCTTGACTTATCGATAATAACTACATGCTCCACTTGATCTCGAGTCCCCGTATTTTTATCGGAATTAATAGCTGATGTATCTGGAAATCTTACCTTCGTGAACGGAAATGATTTTCGGCTCCGGGAAAGTAGGCTGGTTGTCGTTGATGTCGATAACTCTGACGCTCAGCGCGGCTGTTCCAGTCAGCTGTGGATTGCCCTGGTCGGTGGCGATGATGGTCAAGCGATACTTTTCTCGGATTTCCCGATCGAGAACGATGTTGGTGCGTACTATCCCGCTGTACGGTGGATTTATCGTGAACGCGTTGTCAGGATTGCCGTCCACTATGTGGTACAAGAGTCTGCTGTTCAAGCCTTGATCCATATCGCTGGCGGAGAGCTGTGAACGATCGCGGTTTCCTCGTTATGTATTAGCGCCATTTATGACTAACCTATGAATTGTGCGAAAACGAGCGTAAAAAGCGACTTACCTTGACGACGAAATCACCCTTGGCGTTGCCTTCGAGCACAGTTGCCGAGTACTGAGACTGCGTGAAGATCGGCGCATTGTCGTTGACGTCGGATATTCGAACGACGAGCTTCGCGTAGGCCTCGAGCGGGTCAGGGCCCACCGTCTTGGCGACGAGCGTCAGAACAAACCTCGAGCCCTCCTTCATTCTTTCTTTGGCTTGCTCGCTCTCCACGGCGCTCAGCCAGTACCTGTTCTGTCCGTCTTGGTCCCTGTCCTCGAGGAGGCTCGACTCCGCCTTCCCCGTGTCGTTGCAGAGCTCGGCGTCGAGCCTCGAGGGATCGTTGACCCTGAGCACGCCGCTCTCCTCGTCGATGCCGAAGATCTGCAGGTCGTTGCCCGAGCCGATCGAGTAGGTGACCTGCTGCCTCCTGCCATCGGACCTCACGGCGGTCACCTGGATTACCTCGGTCCCGGCGGCTGAGTTCTCCTGGACGAGGATGTCGTAGCTGTCGTTCTGGAACTTGAGAACCGGCGCGAGGTCCGAGAGATCGCCGATGCGAAACTCGATGAGGCCCCGGGCGCTCAGCGGCGGGTTGCCCTTGTCCGTGGCGAGGACCTCCAGCCTGTAGACGCGCCCGTTCTCCTGGGCGAGGCTGGAAGTGACGGTGACCATACCGGTGCTCGGGTGGATGCGGAACTTGGGCTTGGCCTGCTCGCGCGGAAACGAGTAGACGATCTCGCCGTTCGCCGCGTCGTCGGCGTCGTTTGCCTTGACCCGCAGGATGTTCTGGCCGGGTTGAGTGCTCACGGGGACTCGGGCCTTGAACGGGTACTCCTCGAAAATCGGCCGGTTGTCGTTCACGTCGCCGATGTAGATCTCAACCGGCACCGAGGTCTGGCGAGCCTCGTACTTGCCGCTGTCGGTCGCCACCACCAGGAACCTGTACAAGCTCTGCTGCTCGCGATCCAGGCTTCTGAAAAACGAAGACGCTTGCTGTAAATGGGGCTTCATTTTTCAAATTTTTCAAAGAGTCAAACGAGAAGAAAACCAATTCTCGCTACGAAGCATTAGCTTTAAAGCCGAGTCAGCATTTCTTGTGCGGGGCTCTTATCGGTAGCGAGAATCTTGCATAATCCGCACGTAGGTCGCTATAATCATAACCCTTGGAGCTCGCGGCCTTTTTCGGGGCCATTCTACAAAGCATCCGCACTTCCGCTCACCCCCAGAGTTTCAGTAGGCGAGCTGAATAAAGATTAATTAGCTCGACGATGACAATCGAAAAGAATTTATAAATCGTAAGTATAGGGAGGCTTTGCGAGAGAAGTAACGATAACGCCTAAAGCAGAAGCAGCATCGGCAAGGAGTGCACGGCTGGTGAAGTGGAAGCGAAACAGTCCAGAACTTGGCCACTCGGTGCAGTCTTCGGCTGCGAAATGACACGCAGAGTCGCAACTGCAGTTGCTCGCCTTTCTTTCTCCCCCCTCTCTATTGATCTTTTGACGATACATTTCGGCTCGCTTCTTCTTTCCTTGCATACGTTGTTGCGCGGATTAATTAAAGCTCTCTGATTTAACTCGCGACGACTTGATGTCCGTGACAGTTGCGCCTGATCTTATCAGGATTAACCGTGGACAAGAGGCGTGTTTACAACTTGAGCGGAAAAAAGTACGCGGACATATAAATGAAGATTATCGCCGATTATATGATTAAATGCGGCGTTCGCGGCTAGATTAGCAGCGGTGGACCCGGTCAAAGGAACGCACCGAGGGAGCGTCGCGGCATCATTTTCCTCCTTCCGGGCATTTTAATTAATCGTAAAACGCGTGCCGTCGACGCGACGTGAATTTATGAGCCAGTCTGGGGTGAGTTAGTGGATCGCGCAATTAACAATGGAAATCCGGACGCGGGACGTCGGCGTCGGCAGGCGGCCTCTCCCCCTCCTCCTCTATCTCACTCATTCTCTCTATCTATCGAACAGGAGCTGACGTCTTCGTTAACGCCGCGAGATGCCCAACGCGGGGCAAAGGATGCGCGCGGATCGCAAGTGCGAAAATTTCTGGAAAAACAGCCGAGCATGCAGAGGCGTGCATGCGACGGGCATACGGAATGAAGCTCGCTGCCTCGCTCGTCTAATCAGCCGGACAGCCGCATGTATGCAGCTCATGCGCTGCCGTCGACAGCGTTGCCTGACTTTATAATTTTACGACATCCCCACCTCGCCTCGCTGCAACGGCCTCATCCCCCGACGCTCCTTTTCACTCTCCGGCTCGCCGCTACTGCTGCAGCTCTTCCTCTCGACTTTTTACGACCTTATATAGTACCCGGCTTGCAGCTCTTTCTCTTTCTTTATCTCCTTCTTTCTTACTTTATACGCGCTCAGGCTGCCCTCTATCCTCCTATCTTTCGACTCTTTCTTTAATGCGCCGCGCGAGCATTATTAATAACAGATTTTCAAGATGTACGCGCGGTACACGTCTCGAAGGAAGACGTTTATGGGAAAATATTGGAGGGAACGAAATTTCGTTAAGAGGAATTCAATTCAACAACTCACCCAGCCGTCGTGATGACTCCCGTGAGATTGTCGACTCGGAAAAGCCAGCTGGACTCCTCGGCGATGGAGTAGGTGATCTTGCCGTTGACCCCCTGGTCCGGATCGGTGGCGCGTACCTGCATGATGCTCGACTCGGGCGAGACGTCCTCCGAGACGCTGGTCGAGTACTTGCCCTGGCTGAAGCTGGCCGCGGCGTAGGTCTCGAAGTCGCCGCCGGCGAACGCGGACCGCAGCCTCGGCTCGCTGTACTGGTTGTGCAGGAAGCTGGGCGCGTTGTCGTTCACGTCGAGCACGACCACGGTCAGGTTGCAGCGGGCCTCGAGACTCGGCCGGCCTTTGTCCTTGGCCGACACCGTCAGCACGTACTTGGGCACGGCCTCGCGGTCCAGGCTGTCGGCCGACAGCACGCCCGTCACCGCGTCCAGCTTGAACTTGGAGCCGATGTTGCCGCCTGGAAGGAAGTATTTCCTTTGTATCGCGTGTTGCGTAAATTTGAGCTAATGCTCGCGAGCGCATACTCACTTATGATGCTGTAGGAGATCTCGCCGTTCTTGCCCTCGTCGGCGTCGGTCGCAGCGAGCGTGTGCACAACGGCGTTCTGCTGGTTCTCCGGCACGGCGAGCGTGTAGCACGAGCCGGGTCCGAACTCCGGGCTGTTGTCGTTCTCGTCGAGCACGAAGATCTCGAGGGTGGCCAGGTCGAGGAGCTTGCTCGAGCGGGCGAGCACCGGCACCGAGTAGCGGCTCGTCTTCTCGCGGTCCAGAGGCGCCAGCAGGCTCACCGTGCCGCTGCTCGACACGCCGAACACGTCCGACGCTACGCCCTTTGCTATGCTGAAGCTCACGTTTCCTGCAGAATCGGGGCTACAATTACTAATACTGAAACGCTGCTGAGCGACGGGGGTAGATTTAGGGATTACACCGAGCGCGCAGCATCCTCCTCGCGAGCGCGGGGGAAACAAGAGCCTGGCCTGATGTTCTCTTACAGCTGAAATCCAATCTGCGGCACCGTCCGTTTCTTTTTTCAGCGCCGAGCACGTGGGCGCGCTATTCCGATTATGCACCGAGAAACGATCGGCTAATTAAGGGGTCAAGCGTTCTTGAGAATGAGCCCGCGTGTGTTCGGTATACTACAAGCTAACGCTACAAATCCGCGAGCGCGGAACGGGAGAGCGAAGGAAAGAGGGGCAGCGAATAGCTCCAGCCGCGTAATCTCGTAGAAAACGCGAGGCTGATGTAGAGGCTCTCTTGCCTTTTTATCTCTCTCTCTCTCTCTCTCTCTCTCTCTCTCTGTGGCTTTAATGCATTCGATTCTCAAATTCCAGAGGACGGCGTGTTAGAGCTGTCGGCGTTTTTTATACCGGGCTTAGAACAAAGCGAGCTCTCCCGGGCTGCGTACAGGTATACACGGAGGCGGTAAAGAGGTTCCGGCGGCGGAGATCCAGCCGCGCTCCACGCAGAAAGAGAGAAAGAGAGCGAGAAGGAGCGTTGATGGCGTGGATACGCGCTCTCGCTTGCTGCTGTGGTATAGTATGCGCGCTGCAAGCAGGAGCGGTGATTTGACTATGCGCGTACCGCGGCTGCAGGCCACCGGCACGATGATATACGCGGCCATTGTTTGCATCCTCCACCTCCTTCGGCTTGCCTTATCCCCCTTATACTTCTTATCCTCTCTCTCTCTCTCTCTCTCTCTCTCTCTCTCTCTCTCTCTCTCTC
>QLSS01000151.1:194808-210347 GCA_024372645.1 Trichomalopsis sarcophagae | reverse complement strand
CTCTCTCTCTCTCTCTCTCTCTCTCTCTCTCTCTCTCTCTCTCTCTCTCTCTCTCTCTCTCTCTCTCTCTCTCTCTCTCTCTCTCTCTCTCTCTTTTGCATGCGGCCCTCGAGACTCCCCCGCGCGGCCGGCTTATGCTCTGCGGAATGTGCTCAAACGGTCGCATAGTAGGTGCGCTTTTTGAATTGCACGAGTAGCGTCGCGTTCCTGTACGCAATACAGCACCGAGGTGGCCTCTGTTGGCCGGCGGGCACTCGCAGCACACGGAAAATAGCGACAAAGATGCTCGACGCGCTCAATTATTCCAAGTATTCCCGTGGCAGAGCTTTCCCATTAGATCCGGAGTCGCGCTGGCAGTGCGGTAGGCATGAAAGCGAGTGAGACGCCGTACGTTCTGAAAAAAGCGCCGACTTTTCTCGGGCTCTACAGAGCGCCTAATTAATGAGCGCCGAGCGTCGACGTCGGATTTCTAATTTTCACCTGGCTAGCGGGTCATTTTTTCGCGAAGCGCTGAAAAAGCCTCGCGACGAGCACGCGATAAAGGCCGTCTGCAGCGGCAGCATCCATTCGGTCTCTCGGACTCGAGCGGAACTGGTAATCCTAAATAAGACCAGTTTCTCCGAGAGAGAGAGAGAGAGGTGGGGGGGGGGGGAAGAAGCAGACGGCGTGAATGAGAGCCGATCGGAATGCGGGGCGCGCGAGATGGGAGCAGCGTCCTGAACTGGAGTAGGATGGCCTAGCAGATGCAACCGCTTATCATTGCAACGCTCGGCCGGGTCATCAGGCAGCTATTGCGTTGCTCGATTTCAGTCGGCCTCATTAAGCTCGGAAGGGGGAGCAGCGTCGTTAAAGGCCCCCCTCGCAGAGCACACGGACTTACCTTGGTCGAGCACGGCGGTCCCGGCGACGCTCGCGACGTCGGCGCCGACGCGCAGATTCTCGCTGACCCTGGCGACCGGGCTCGGCAGCAGCAGCCGGGGCGGTCCGCTGGTCTGGCCGGCGGCCGTCGTCAGCGTCAGCTTGAGGCTGGCCTTGCGCGGCGGCACTCCGTGGTCGTTCGCCGTGATCTCGAGCTCGCTCGGCCGCAGCAGCGGCGGTCGCACCAGGCTCACCAGGCCCGAGTCGTAGCCCACGGAGAAGCGGCCCTCCTCGTTGCCCGAGCTGATCACGTAGGAGACGCGACCGTTGTCGCCCTCGTCCTTGTCCACCGCCACCACTCGCAGCAGCGCGCCACCTGTTTCCGTTAGTTGGCGAGGCTCGTCGTTAGTTGCTTTTTGTTGCTCGGAATTCGAGTGAATCGTATGACAATAAAAGGCGTGTACTCACCGGGAGGCACGTCGGGGGCGACGGGCAGCCTCGAGACTTCCGGCGCCACAAAGACCGGATCGTTGTCGTTCTGGTCGAGCACGAGGACCCTGGCCGTGACGGTGGAGGCGAGCCGCTCGGCGGCGGGCGCCCGGTCCTCGGCCTTGAGCACGAGCGTGTACTCGGAGCGCTCCTCGCGGTCGAGCGGCCTGGCGAGGGTGAGGGCGCCGGTGAGCGAGTCGACGGCGAAGCTGCCGGTCGGCGGGTACTCGGCCACGAGACCGTAGCGCAGCTCGCCGTTCGGCCCGTCGTCGAGGTCCGTGGCGCTGAGGTTGTAGATGCTCGAGCCAATGAGCGCGCGCTCCGAGACCTTGACGAGGATCGGGTCCTGCGGCCAGCGCGGCGCGTTGTCGTTGGCGTCCTCGATCTCGATCCTCACCGAGACGGCGATGCTCTGCGGGTTGCCGATCGAGGTCGTGTCCAGCGCCCGGATCTCCAGCTGGTACTCGCTGATGTTCTCGCGGTCGAGCGAGTGAGCCACCACCAGCTGGCCCGAGACGCGGTCCACGTCGAAGGCGGGCATCCGGCTCAGCGGGCGCAGCGAGTCGAGCGTGTAGGCGACTCTGCCCGCGGGCCCGGCGCCCGACACCGAGCCCACCGCCTCGCCTATGCTCGCGTCCTCTCGCATCTGTGGGCAAACATTTCTCACGTCAACAATGCGATGCGAACAAATCAATTTTACCGACTCTTGGTTGCTGCGGATTCGCCGAGTGTTCCGCGAATAGCGAGCTCCATAAAGCCGCGATTCTCGTTAATTTCGTCCGCGCAGTTTTGTCTGGGCTCCGAGTAGCCGCATAGGTTTACGAGCGGAGCGCCGTACAACGTAGCCCGCGGATAGCGGCCGAGCAGCACTATTATCCTTAATTGACGAAATTTCGACTCGGCTTAAGGCGCGATAAAACGCAATGAAACGCCGGAGCTTTACGAGTGAGGCTTGAGGTATAACAAGAGCGATGCCCGCGCGCACACGGTTTTCGGGTAATCAAGCCGCCGATGATGCTACTGACTTTGAAGCTGAGGCTGCTGCTGGTAAAGGTGGGCCGATTGTCCGCCAAGGCGAGAACCTCGACGCGCAGCGCCCGCACACTATGCCTAGCCGGCCTGCCGGCGTCGCTGGCCTCAACCGAGAGCCGGTAGACGTTGCGCTCCTCGTGATCCAGCGCGACCTTGGTCTTGATCATGCCGCTAATGGGGTCGATGGCGAAGACGTTGTAGCCGTCCGAGTCGCGATCTGAAACAGATTAGAGCATGCCATGAAGCCTCCGCGCGCTCGCGTGCGGCTGGCTAGCAGAGTCCTCTACTCACCCTTGAGGATGCTGTAGGTGACGGAGGCGTTCTCCCCGAGGTCGTTGTCCAAGGCCCTGACCCGGGCGACCTCGGTGCCGGGCGGCTGCTCCTCGCGCACGCTCACGACGTCCCCCTGGGGGTCGACGATCTCGGGCGAGTTGTCGTTCACGTCGAGCACGCTCACCCTCAGCGGCACCCGCGCCGCCCTCGAGGGCGTGCCCTGGTCGCGGGCCTCCAGCACCAGCTCGTGCACGGCCTTGCTCTCCCGGTCCAGTGGCTCGCGCGTGGTTATCTCACCTGTCGGGAGAATCGGACAAATTTTATCATGCGACAGCAGCCGGGCCATTTGTTGATGGCTTGAGAAAGGTACGCGCCGCACGAGACGCGGACATCTCGAGAAGTCGACAAGTACAGCTATCCACATATATATATATATATATATATACGCGGCCGCGCATACACGAGAGGGCAGGACGACAATAAGAAGGGTAAAGACTAGGGCGCTCGCGCTAATGCGTTTCTCGTGTAGTTTGCGACTCGGTTTCTTCTAATATTTGGAAAGACCTGTCGTCCGCTTGCCGCGCTCGCTCTTCCCGCCGGCCCTTCGAGAGGCCGAGAACGTTATTTTTTCACGAGTTTTAATTATGAATTTGCATAATGTTTTGAAAATGCAAATATCCGCGGCTAGCAGCAGCTGTACATGCTTCGTCAATTAAACGGGCGCGTATAATTATTTGCGAATAAGTAATTGAACCAAGTATAAGTTGTCTCGCGATTAAGATCGCGAGGGCGATGCGGCGACGTCGCGCTGAGAGGAGCGATTGAAATGTATGAGCCGCGGCCGGAGATTCCATCATCTATGCCTCTCTCGTCAAAGCGCGGCGTGTGCGGAATGCAACGCGGGCATGGCCGTCTCGTGACGCTCGCGACAGGCCGATGACTGGCGAAGCTCGCGTTTATCGAGAGATGAACATCTGTTCCGGCATTTTAGGCTCAGCGCTTGCGATTCCCAAGTTTCTGCCACCCTTCTCCGCGAACCTTTTTGGCCCGGCTTCTTCGGCTAACTCTCGTCTCGCATCTAGGACAGGACGAACGGGCGACGCGGGGCGAGCTTCGTTCTCGGAAAAGGCGAGAATAAGCAGAAGTGGAGGAGAAAGACAACTAAGAGCAGGAGAGCTGCGCGAGCTCGAAACGCGAGTTTCGTGTGTGCAGTGTGTAGACAAATACAGCCGTGTAGCATGCCAATCAAACGGCGTATATAAGCGTATATAGCGTACGCGATAAAAGACTCGAGCTCCGCCCTGGTAGAAATCGCAACCAATTATAAGCCAAGAATAAGCTTAAAAGTGTCGAATTAGCTTAGCTTAGCTAAGAATATTGGCTTATAATTGGCTTACAGCGACATCGTTTTAAAACAAGAATAACGTTATTTTAAGCTATTGCTTTTAAGAAAGGATATATAACCTTAAATGTTCATCTTGGAAATTACGAAGTGTCAAAATGACAAAAAATAGAAAAAAAGACACCTCATGCATTTTATATAAAAAAAAAATAATTTATTATATCAATAAATTAGGTACAACCCTGGTAGAAATCGCAACCAATTTTAACCCAAAAATAAGCTTATAAGTGTCGAATTAGCTTATCTAAGCGAAGAATATTGGGATATAATTGGCTAACAGCGACATTGTTTTAACGCAAGAATAAGGTTATTTTTGCCCATATTGTTTTTAAAGAAGAGATGTAACCTTAAATGCAAATAATAATGCAGCAAACCAAAAAAGCGCGGTAAATATCGATGAGAGTAGGTACAGTTTTGTTACCAGGGGGTTTTTGGGGTCGCTGAACACGAATATCGCGACGGCAATACTCTCAGAAGTACCTGGTGCCCAGGGTTATCAGTATCAACGTCGTCTCCTGGAGTTTCATGAAAAATTAATGACATTTTTTGTCGAGACTCTTTGATTGGGGGTTTTTGAGGTCACTGTATACGAGTAAAGTGACGATAATCGCTTTCTAGGTATCTGGTGTCCAGGGTAGACAGTATCAACATCGTCTTCTGGAATTATCTTAAGTATAGCACCATATCCATGCTCAGTGGTCCCAGAAATCCGTGAGTAACGTATTTTACTCAATTACTATTAAATTCCCATAAAACTCCAGAAGATGACGTTGATACTATTCACCCTGGGCACTAGGTACCTCAAGGAGCGTTAGTGTCACGATATTCGTGTTCTGCGATCGCAAAAACTCCCGAGTAACAAGTTTTGGCTGATTATGTTTCAATATCTCTCAAAACTCCAGGAGACGACGTGATACTGTCCACCCTGGGCACCAGGTAGCTCAGGGAGCGTTGCCGTCGCTATATTCGTGTTCAGCAACCTCGAAAACCCCCAATCAACGAGTCACGACAAAAAAGTCGTTAATTTTCCGTGAAACTGTTGGAGAGGATGTCGATACTGCCCACCCTGGGCACCAGGAACCTAGCAGAACGTTGCCGTCACGATATTCGTGTTCTGCGACCGCAAAAACCCCTGAGTAGCAAAACTGGACTTATTTCCATAAATATTGATGGAGTACTTATTTATTGTCTCTTTCGCTGCTCTTTATACATATAGGTTATGGTCGCATTCGACCCGCATATTAACTCATTATAAGCTTAAAATTGGTTAAAAATTGGGTTATTTTTAACGAAAGAAATAAGGTTATTCTTACTAAGCAAGCCAACGCCTAAGCTAATTTTTCTACCAGGGCGTCGCGGCACCACTTTCACGCCGCTCTCTTTATGTAGACCTATACGCCTACTTTTGCCTCATTATCCTTTCTTCGCGGGATGCGCGCATGCGCGGCTCGGACCGGCGAATATACGCAAGCGACGTTCTCAAGGACCTGGCTCTCGAATACTACACTATACTACCGCGAGCGACGGCTCCGGGGCTTCGATTCAAACGTATAATGAGCCTTTTACGCCAATTACCTCGAGTACACCTCACTTCTCGGAGATATAATAATTCCGACTACGTGCCCAGCGTGCATTTCTCGTAGATAGAAACGTCACACCGATCGTCGTGGAATCGTTTCGTAAATCTCGAGAGGGAGAAAAAAATGGGTCATTAGTCCGATGCTATCGCGTGTTGATTTGAAAGACGACGAATTACACGATAATATAAGGCGAGAACTTTTCGGGTTTTCGTGAAAAGCTCGGAGGAGGTTAACGGTCTCGGGCGGCGAGAGGCAGCGATTCATTTTTATTGGTTCGTCCGACAGCACGAGGCGTCCCTTTTACGTCCGTGAGATGAGCCACAAGGTGGACAATTGATGGATCGGCTGATGGGGACTCCCGTGTACGAGCGCGACTGGGCAGTCGCAGTACTCCTGGCCCTTCGATTGTTCACGAGTAGAGAAATCACTCGGAGCTACCGGTGTAAATCGGTGCAGCGGTGCAGAGGGGCTCGCTCATCGAACCGTCCTCGCTCCATCTGTCAGAGGCGCCAATGCGATCTTGAAACGAATTCCAAACGAACCAAACCAACGGAATTCTCCTTCAAGATAAATCGATATGACCCCTTTTTTCCGCTCTTCTTAATTTGCCTACGTGCCCAGCTCGTCGACAGGACAGACTCGTTGCTTCTCGAATTCGACCACGAGAGCAGAAACCGATGCTTCGGACATTGCGAGATAAGCGCAGAAGATGGGCGAAGAGACTGAGGGCCGGATGAAGGATGCGGAAGAGGCTCGGGCAAAAAATCAATAAGAAGCAGCCGCGAAAACAAAGCTTGCAAAAAGGCGCGCAAAAGCGAGTAAACGAGCCGGAGAGGGGGAGAGTATACTTGCTGGGCCCGCTGAAAAATGATGATAAAAGAAGGCGGACGCGAAGAGAAAGAATGAAAGAGAGAAAGGGAGGATTAAAAAAGAGGCAGCGTAAAAAACTCACCGGTATCGGGATCGACGGCGAAGCTGCTGTTGGCCTGGACCACCGCGTACCTCAGCAGAGCATTCTTGCCGAGATCGGGATCGGAGGCGCTGACCGTGCCGACGAGCACACCCGAGGGCAGGTTTTCGAGGAGCTCGAACGCGTAGAGATCCTTCTCGAAGCGGGGCTCGTTGTCGTTGTCGTCGAGCACCGTCACGAGGATCGAGGCGCTGGCTGTGGCCGCGGGCGAGCCGTTGTCCGTCGCCAGGACCGTGAGGCTGTAGCGATCGAGCGTCTCGCGGTCCAGCTGGCCGGCCAGCGCGACCCAGCCGCTGTTCGGGCTCACGCGGAACGGCCCGGAGCCCTGCAGCCGGTAGCTCAGCCGCGCGTTGTTGCCCGTGTCCAGGTCCACCGCCGTCACCTGCACTATCTGCCAGTTGAGCCGGGCGCCCTCGGAGACCTCGACGTGGTACTCGTTCCTCTCAAACACCGGCGGGTTGTCGTTCACGTCCTGCACCTCGACGCTGAGGCTGAGGTTGGCGGAGAGGCCGGCGCCGTCGAGGGCGCTGATCATCAGCCGGTGCCGCTGCTGCGTCTCGTAGTCGAGGCGGCGGGCCAGGTAGACCTCGCCGGACCTCGCGTCGATGCCGAACAGCTCGTTGCTGTTTTGCTGGATGCTGTAGCGCAGTGGCGTCGCCGGCGTGCTATCCGGGTCGCTCGCGCTAGCCACGTACAGGGCCGTGTGGAGCGGGTGGGACTCGGCCACCGAGATGCGCACGCTGCTCAGCGGGAATTGCGGAGGGTTGTCATTCACGTCCTCCACGACGATCTCCACCTGCAACGACGATTCCCTCGCTTATGCGGCAACGACTTATATCCAGACATTCATCATATTAAAGCCCAAGTTTGGCTTCGAAGCCGCAGCTCCTACGGCTAATTTGCGCGAAAGAAGCGCATTTGGATGATGGATTGCGCTTTCTGGCGAAAAAAGCCTATAAACATCCGCGCGGCCGAGCATAATTACCTGAAAATTAATGAATCCGCGAACGAGGCGAGTGAATTTTTTCGATCGAGCCCGGGTCGTGCGCGCTCATCAATCATCTCTCTCTCTCTCTCTCGCTCTCTCTCTCTCTCTCTCTCTCTCTCTCTCTCGCTCTCTCTCTCTCCTACGCCCGGCTCTAGGATCCGACGCACCTGACCTCGAGGTTCTGCTCATTCACCGCTTTCGCGTTCACTCTCGCCGAGCGTAGACAGGCACTCGTACCCCGGGTATCGATTAATCGAAAGACCTCCAGCCGACGCTCAACAGTTTCGAGTCGCGGCGAGTGCAAAATTACCGGTTTCGCCTCGAGTTTCAATGTTTCAATCCGCGCGAGTGCACTAGGGCTAAGACCATTTCGGTAGGAGCATTTGAGTATACGCGCTTTATATCGCATCGGCCAAGTGGGCGCCTCCTTCCCCGTGAAGTATGAGTATCGCGAGAGCCTCTTACGCCCCCGGCGAATAAATAAGCGCATCGCTCGGCGGGCATTTGCATAAAGTGCACTTTTCAACCGCGCTGGCTGCAAATCCACGTGCACAAAGAGCTCGCGTGCATCATCTATGATGCAGAGCCTCGCGTCGCGGCGCTGCTATGGAATGCCTTGTGCTCGAGACTCTATACTACGGCGAAAGCGAGTTTGCACCCTCCTTTTGGAAAATCGGGCTTCGGGAAATTGAAACGAATCGTACTCTGCTCTTTGATTCTCGTATTTGGGAGCTGGTTGATGGCGACTCTCTTATCTCAAAGAAATGCGTCAGCGCGCGTAATTAATGAAAATTCGAGGAGCATAGGTGGAAAACAAGATCGGCCGCGTTGGAAGGCTCGTTCATTATTGGCCGCAGATAGCGTGCGTGCATAAATCAGGGGGAAGATCCAGTGCGCGCGCTATAGCCGGAAAATGGTAAAAATGAGGACAGCTGCGGTTCTGCAGAGATCAGCTGTCGATGGGGAAATTAATGAGCTCTCACCTGGCAGTAACCAACGGAGATTTCGTTGCGAGCCTCGACGCTGAGGACGTAGCGATCGCGAGTCTCTCGATCCAGCGGAAGTCTCGTGCGTATCGCCCCTGTGCCGGCCTCCAAAGACAGCTCGGGCTCTTCCGTCACCAGGTAAAACCTGTTCAGCGTATTGCCTGGAAAAATAAAGGTAAGAGCATTTTTGATTTATTCAGTGGAAACTCATAGCTCGGGGCTTCGTTATGCCTAATTAATCATGTATAATGCACTCAAATAGAGACATAAATTTTCGCGCGTACGCGCAGCGCCTGCAAGCCGTGTTCCTTCTTTCCTTTTATCCGCCGCCGCGATGACACATTCTTTACGCATTTTTTTCATAATCCTATAAATTTACAGACTAGTTTCTTCATTCATTTTCGCATGCCGTAACACGCGCCCGTGGCGGCCGCTCGCAACGCAACGCACAAGCGATAGCCCTATCCCTTGGCTTCTTTACAACGAACGGGTTTCAACGCGTAACGGGAAATATCCCATAAACATCTATGTGCACGCGCGCTGCTGCAAATTGAAAGCGCCTCTCGATCGGTGTCCTAAATACTAGCGCCGGCGCGTTTATTTCTTTTTCTGCAGTAATCGCGCCTGTATAATTGCACTCGAAGAGGCGAAGGACGCGCAGATAGGGGATCGTCCAGGCCCGTAGTTTTTTCTCGATACCGGGCGCAGATCGAGAGATTATAAAGCGATTGCAAATAAGAGGGCAGAGGCATTAAGGAGCCGTAAACGCGCGCTACCAGCCGCGTAAATCAGCCTCCGGCGCGGGGCTGCATCCGTGTCATGTCGATAATGACGCGATTACCGGATCATTGGCCCGGCTTATCCCCGCTATCGCCGAGTGATGCGGCCGTCTCCTCCATCTTGATAAGCGCTCTTTATAAATACGCCATTTGCTCGATTGGAGAAATCATGCCTCGCTCGCCGCGCAAATAGACGAATATTTCGGAGGAATTTTTTAATTGGCTGAAAACATAATCCGTGTGTGATGTGTCTGCGGAGCGCGAAATTGATGGAATAAAGGGCCTCGCGGAGAGAGGCGGAGAGAGCTGCGAACTGCGTGTAAATAATAAAATAAATTAACGGGCGCTGCATCGGCCTGTTAATTTGCATGCGAGCGAGTGGGAGCTGAGTTGTGCTTTCGGGGACGATCCGTGTGGATGGCACGTTTCATCGCTCACAAAAGCTGCTCGGAGCGAATAGCAGAAAAAATAAAGAACAAACCAAGACACTTAAGCGATCGCGCGCGTCCTCCTCGTCGTCGTCGCGCGAGCAGCGCTAATAACGTCGACGCGTGTTCGCGATCGGTCCCGAACGATGACACGGCACTGCGGGCGCGTATGATGGGCCAAACGCCTCATCTTCGCGAAACATCTAACGCCCGTCCGGGGCCCAATGATGAATTACCGGGAAGGCCTCTTGTACGCCGGCTCTGCGCATATCGAACTGGCTGCGCGGCTATCTGATCATGCGCGCTGACACGGTTCCCCTCGTGACAACATTCGAGATTATTAGCGAGCTCGTTTCGCTGGAAGTCGCGAGAGTTGATAAAATAATTTTGCCGTCGACGACGTCGCGCGCCCGCGTTAGGAGTGTTATAATACGTCCGAGTATCTCCGAAATCGAATAAAGGCTCGCGTGTGCGCCGATAAACATCGTTCTCTGCCAAAACTTTTCACAGCAGCGCGAAACACGATACCGCCGGGGCGCTTCTTCTTCTTCTCTTGCAGGGCGGGCTCGGGCAAAATAAAAAGTCCGCGAAAGAAAAAGGTCCCCGGCGCTCGAACGAAAAAAAGGTGTGAACGCGTCGGACGCGACGTACGGTATACGGACCGATGTGCGAGCGTGTGTGTGCGCGTTCACGAGCGACAGCGGACAGGCTGCGCAGAATTTGCAGGAAGAAGTGAGCCACGAGCTGCCACTCATAGGGACTACAATGCGGTCTCGCGATGCCGTTACTCTCGATCGGCTATCTTTCGCTTTCGGAGGGTGAACATTGCTCGTTACACTCGCTGACGTCGATTAGAGCGAGGAGAAGCTGGGGCGACGCACGACGAGTCCTCGAGACTCAACTCATTACCGAGAGCGGCGACTGGATTACCGAGAAAGTATCGTCTCCGGAGAGTATTTATCGAGCGAATAAATTACAATCGCGGGGCTGCGAAGGTGAGCAGCTCTCAGGCTGCACGCCAGAGTGTGTGTGTGGGGGGGGGGGGGGGGGGAAGAACGGAATTCGTCACCTCCGCGAGAGCAGCCGCGAACTCCCGCCGAGTCGCCGCAACACTCGCCCCCCTGTAACGAAGACAAATCGCTTACAAATTCGATGAAATAAAAAACATCGTCAGCCCTTTTCCATCTCTCCTCTTCGTCGCATTTTCTTCTTGTGCGGCTCCTCTTCACGCGAGTGAGTCCAAAGAAGTCAATCGCGCATAATACGCCCTGGAGTACGAAGTTCGGAAGTTGAATTATCAAGCGCGTGGCTTGATGTACGACGATCGTCCGCGCGCCGGCGTCCGAGGCATATTTATGTCCGCGAGACGCTGAATTTATGTCGCGCTGCAACGCCGAGCGCGAACAAGCCCGAGTGCGGGGAGGGCTTTTAGAAGTTCGTTGTTTTCTTAATTTGCATGCACCTGCGACGTCGCTTGGATTAGGGGGCTCTCTCGCTCGCGAGCCGCGCAAAACTGGAAACGGCCGTGGCCGTCGATTCCAAATAACGTCCTCTCTCCCCCCCCCCCCCGCCCTCCTCTTTCCGCTGCTGACCTTATTTACGATCTCGCCTCGCGATTCTTTTATCCTCGAGCACGTATCCCGGCCTGACCCACTCGCTCTTCCTCCGCGGCCTGCTCCCCTTAATTCTTTCGAACATATCGAACGTCCTCGTGCAGCTCGCTCGTTTTTCTAAGCCGTTTTTAAGACAGCAGAGATCCACTATCCGGGTCCTCGTGTTTCGCGGATTGCGCAGCGGACAAAATAATACAGCCGGACTTGTTATAGGAATTCCTCGCGTCGCCTCGTCGCCCATCGGGATAAAGGAAAAGTGCAGCGCGGCCTGATAGACCTGTATGTATAGGACTAGGCGATTTCCGCTGCAGCAAATTCTTTACGAGCTGCGAGACGATATTCGTTAGCGCTCAACAATTCCGAATCGGCCTCGTAAATTGGCGAATTTATCGGCCGCGGCCAATAAAACGCTCGTTTTGCTCCCGTGCGGCTAATAGAACTGCAGAGAGCCGAGAGTCCAGTTCTAAAAACTTGCAAACTGCAGGAAACCGAATTTTTCAAGCGAGCTTATTAAAGCGTCGCTCGCTCGCTCTCTCGTCTCCGTATACTCGTTCTCCCTCCCGTCGCTGGGCTCTCCCTCCCGATCTGGTTTTATATCGCCGCCGCCGCTGCCGCCGTTCTACACGAGGGCTTTTCTTATTTTAATAATTAACTCGTAACGGCCTCTTCAGCGCTTCTCCCCGGCCCGTCTCATTTTCTGATTTCCTTATCAATGCGCGGCGCGCGGCGAGCTAGTCTCAAGGAATGCATAAGCGCAAGGGCATATTATATATGCGATTTTAATAATAAAGAGCGCAGCGGAGCCGTGGCGATGGCGAGTGAAGGGAGAGAGGGGGAAGAAGGAGTTCTCGAGTAAACACGATTACGATACGCTCATAACATAACGCGAATATATTGTCGCGCTAGCGCGCGTTCTGGCCGGCTATACAAAGTCGACGCAGCGCTGCGGTCGGACTCGTTTTTTTCGGAATAATCGACGAGTTACGCGTCTTCCTCCCCGGCCCAGTCTCCGCGCTGCGGAGGATCGGCTTTAAAAACATGGAAATGAATCGCGCGCGAGCTGCGGCCGATCAATTATTCTTAGTAGCGCATCAGCTTAATGTAGCCTACCGCGCAATTTAAGTTTTCTCCGATGCAGCGTCCCGTCGGGAATGTAAGCCGCGTTAAATTGAAAAAATCCTTATTAATTCCCATGCGAGTCGGCTACCGCTCGGCCGATTGTAAACCTTTTTGACATTGTACGCTGACGCCAACTTTATATATCGCGCGCGTCTCCTTAATTTCAATCAGCGGCCCGCGGATAAATCGGCCTCTCGAAAACGAGCATTCTCGCAAAAAAGTGCCCGGTAATTAAATAATGATGATTAGCCGCGGCTCGCTCGACTCGATGAATGCGACGAAGAAGCGATAGCCCGGCCGAGAGGAGGCAAGCAGGCTACCGACGCTGACGTAGGTCTAGCCCCTCTCCTCCTCCCGCTGCACTCTGCAGTATTCCTTCGTTCCTTTATTTCCGTTTCTCTCCTCTCCTTCTGTCTCCGGGCCGTTTTATTCTATTTTCAGCTCTGTGTGTTTTTTATAGTCCGGCTCTCTCTCTCTCTCTCGACCAGCGAGCAGAGAGAGGCCCTTCCGTTGCGATCTCCTTCTTTCTCATTCCCAAGAGTTCGCAGGAACGAGCTGCGCCGGCAGTAGGGCCATTTGCGGTTATATCGGCATTCCTTTAAAGATTTTTGGCTGGGAATCTAATCAAGCCGATAAAGAAAAAACTGCGAGATATACTCATCGAATAATCGCAGGGCTGACAGTTCTCCTCTTCGGCTCAGCTCGAAAATTTTATTTTAATTGGGTATATGTTCGAAAGCTTTTAGAAATCGTGTTAATTGAAAGCTCCATGGTCGGCGGGAAACGCTCTATTGTTTCCGGCGGCGATATCAATAAATATAATGAGTATATACTTGTGGGCGCATTGTTGTTCTCGCTATTTTCTTATATACTCCCGCCTCCCCCCCCCCCCTCTCCACTACTCATCCCCTCGAGTCTCGGACGGCTAGCTGTCGCTTAGCTTAACGCATTTCAAGCATTGTACATTGCAATTTCCCGGCATGCGGCGTCGTTCTTAGCGGTCGTCGTATGGGACGCAGCAGCTGTAGCAGCGGCTTCTGCGGGAGGAAAAGGCCGACGCTGCAGCGGCGGAAGAGAAAAGGCAGGAGACAAGACAATGGTCCGGCGACAATAAGGCTTAGGCTCTCTGTCTCCGTCTCTCGCGAACACAAAACTAAACTAAAATGATGCTCGACACGAACGCTGGGGCAGAGGATAACGGACGGCGCGTAAGTTCGAGGCAGAAAGCTCCACGGGTAGATGCGCTTATGCGCCTAGCCGGCTCGTGTTATACGTTTTGCTTTAACGAGTTCCGACGCAGCCCCGCTGCACAAATGCGATTCAGGAGCTGTCCCCGGCCTTGCTGGCGTGTACGAGAAAAAATACTGTAGTCGAGCACGGAAGCCGGTTCGCGGACGCGCATGCAGCGAGCAGTGAAAAGTCCGCGCAACGCGTGTCGATTTAAGCGAGAACACGTGCGATTTCGTCGATTAACCTTCTTTTCCTGCACCGCCGGATCGGTTAAAACCGCGTGCCTTGGGACCCGGATTCCCAGACAATTAATTAAGCTCGAGTTAATTGTAACCCTTTTGAGCGTGGCCGTTTCGTTAACAGCTTGCTAAAGCCCTGTACTCGCCGCTGATACACGACTACAGGCCGAGTAATGTCGCGGCGGCTTTCTAATTCTCGGCTCTCCGCGGGACAATAAACACATTGTCTTTCGGAATTCCAGAAGCCGTAGGTACACGCAGCCGAATGTAAATACCGGGAGACGTTGCTCACTCGATGCATCGGCGCGAATAATTTTTGAGTGATTGCCAGAGAGAGAGAGAGAGAGAGAGAGAGAGAGAGAGAGAGAGAGAGAGAAGCGGTGTATCTTCCGAACCTCTCTGCGGATTCCAGAGTTCCAGACATCCGACTCTCGGCTGTGTATGTGTACAGCGTATTAGGCGATTTTTCGCGTCCACCCTTTTGTCTCCCTCCCTATGGCTATTATGCCGCGGTAAAGTAAGCACCTATGCACGGCGGAAGTGGCCGCTGCTTTGGTTCAAGACCGCCAAACAATGGCGCGAGGGAGCCTCTCGTCTGATTTATCGAAGACATCGAGAACTTTATCTCCTTCCTCCTCACTCTTTTGCAGCGGCGGAATAGACGCTCTCGCGAGCCCTTTCCCCATTCTCCGAGAAGCTCAAACTCATCCTGCCTCCGCGTACACGCGGCTGCGCGTCATTAGTATCCGTGAGCTTCCTCCTCTGCGTCGCGCAATTAAGAGCATCTTCCTGTCGCGCTCGTTCGGAAGCTAGCGGATGCGAGCCCGATAACGAGCTGCCAAAGCTTCGCGGAAGTGGGTCGGGCATTTTTATTTTTCCCCGTGCGATGCGCGTTCCGTTACTGCTCGAACGCTAGCTCCGATTAGCCCTCGATCGCATCGGAGATAAAAATAGATAGAAAAGTCCGGGCAAGGCTACTGCGGCGCCGTTTATGTTTTTGCAGTTGCGCCAGGGTGCAGCCTTGAGTCGCGGCGTACCGGTTTGCCGGCAGTGCTCGCGGCCGAGGGAGAATGCACTTCATCCGACAAATATCATACGCAAATGTTCTGACACTCGCTTCGCATCAAGATTCCGCGCAAGCAGCGGCTGCGCGACTACAAGCTGAATCTGCTAAGGCATATCTCGAAAGCGCACACAGTAGCGTTCCTTCTACCGTGCGACTTTTGCGCGATTTCGCAATTCGCATGTTATAAATTTGCGCATTCTTCCGCTTTGCAGCGCGCGTGTATACGTTTACACGCGGGTACCAATGCGCACTTTATCTCTCCGCAGCGCACTGCGCAGCAATGGTGTGCGCCACGAGGTCGGGCCTTGTAATTTCCATTTAGCAATAAAGAGCCGTTGTCGAAAATGATGTAGACGAGTATCGCGTGTGCGCCGCGCGCGGTTTTATAACCCACTCGAGAGCTGCACACGTACACAGCGCGCAGAGAGAGAGAGAGAGAGAGAGAGAGAGAGAGAGAGAGAGAGAGAGAGAGAGAGAGAGAGAGAGA
>QLSS01000151.1:146763-173383 GCA_024372645.1 Trichomalopsis sarcophagae | reverse complement strand
CTCTCTCTCTCTCTCTCTCTCTCTCTCTCTCTCTCTCTCTCTCTCTCGCTCTCTCTCTCCCTCTCTCTCGGCACGTGCGATTAGATTCATGCATCTCTCGGCGGAGCAGCTTTCCAATTAACACGTCCGTTGCACGAAGCGCCGCCGCCGCCGGTACAACAAACATAGCTCGCTATCTCGGGAAATTGCGGCCGCGCCGAGAAATCCAGAACAACAGCGGCCCCATGGGAAACCGCGATTCGTTTTTGTCCTGCCGTACCGGCGGCGGCACTCGCGTCTGCGACTGCTTCGACACATGCACCGTACACATCGTTTAGGCTAAGAGCGAAGCTTCAACTTTTACAGTTAATCGAGTTTAGGATCTGGATCTCTCTCGCGCTAATGTGTCTGGCGCGCGCGGTTAATGAGTTTTCTTAGACTCTTCTTATGCGATAAGAAATTGGAGGTAATTATTGCGCGCAAACTTGACTTTGGAAGCTGATCCCTCTCGCGCCTATAATACCGCGATAATTAGACGATATATCGGAGCTAGCGAGAGAGCGAGAGAGAGAGAGAGAGAGAGAGAGAGAGAGGCGATAATCAAATATCGCTCAGGGCTCGAGCGAGCCGAGCGTTAGATCAGCGGATGATTTATGCTCGCGTTAGAGAGTCGGGGGTGAAGCGGCCGGGAGAAGAATCGAGGACTAAGGAGCTGACTCGGAAAGATCGTTGCCCCGGAGAAGAAAAGGAGGCAGCCCAGCTCACGCGCCCGCGTAACGACGTCAGAAGAACGAAATTTTTACGGAGCCATTTATCTCGCGCGCGGCTCTTTAATCACGGCCAGTGCAGCAGCAGCAGCAGCAACGGCAGCATCGGCAGCGACTATGCTGAACGCATCCCTCGAAGGAGGCCGCGAGAGAGGCTTCAATCTTAATCTCGCGTCCTTCGCGCGTGCAACGGGAGAGACTGAGAGGCCTTCCTAAACGCCCTCCAGTTCTTGGCGCATCCTTGACCATTTTCGCCGACCGGTTTATTCGCTGCACCGCACGTGCCTTCGTTCTCGAGTATCGGCCAAGCCGAGGGAAATGACTAATGTCGCTATTAACCTACGCTCGAAATCTTACATCTCAATGTCCTCGCGCTACCGTCGACGGCTTGCCGGAGCGGATGAACCGACCGCCTATCTGTGTCAACGGATTTTATTCCTCCACTCGATCTCCTTTGCGACAATCGGCCCTCTCAAAGGGATTCGAGTACCGTACCGAAAGCCAAATTCCAATAAGGAGAATCATAATGGCCCACTCGGCGTCAATATGTGTATTGGATATGCGCGAGCTGCACCTTCGTGAAATTCGAAAACGCTCATCTGTTACGGGATTTCGGCTTCGCGAAGAATAAGACGTTGTTTCGAATGACACTTTTAAGCGCGCTTGTAAAGTTTGGTTGCTTACCCGAGAGCAATCAATAATTCAGTTTCTTTTCACGGAAAACAAAAGCTCCGCGCCAGATCTGGATGAATCAGCCTTTGTCTTTGAAGAGTTGAATAAAATAGCGAGCGGGGAAGTGGGGAAAAGGAGAAAGAGGCGCGTGAGGTTAAGAGACAGAGATATTGCCGAGAGAGTTACGAACGCATTACCGCGTGCACACCGTGAGGTGTCGAAGCGATGCACGATGTTTATGCCCCGGTTCGCGTCGCGGGCCGATAGCCCCTAATAGGCCACGACGAAAGCGCGCAACTACGAGTGAGTAAGAGAGGCCTTCGGAAAATCGACGAGCGATTCCCGGTAGGTTTCAGCTGTGCGTAGCGCTCGCGAATCTTTCATCGTTAGCGAAAAAGTGCGGCCCGAGAGTTACGGTCGACGATACCGAAACGTACCAAGTGCGTGCGAATTCCGTACTTCGCATAACAGACCATTTACATGAAATTATGCAAATCGCTCTCTCGCGAGCGGGCCGGGTCATCTCCGTGCGGATAATTCATCGGTTCTCTACTTCGTAGTGTATCTAGTGTTACGAACAGAGAGGAGAAAGAGTCAAAAGGTGAAAAAAGTAGACGACGGGACTCGTAAACTCGCTGACCCGGGAGACAGAGGCCTATGCTCTAACCACTGAACTAATGTCTACGATGCATTCGGACGCTATGCATCGTAGTACGGCTAGGCGGACTCTTATCGCTGACTCGTCTTCGCTGCTCGCGTTACAGACGTGTGCGTCTGTGATACTAGGCATGTGAGCTTTCGCGCACCGATCGAAAAGACCTCGCGAACTTGGCACAAATATCTGCGCAAAGTCACGCGAGAAAAAGGAGAGAGCAGCCAGTTTGTCGAGTCTACCGAATGAGGGTGCGAGTAGACGGAGAAGCAGAGCAGCAGCGAGGCAGTCGCGGCTGTTATCGGCGAGTAAGTGCCCTCCCGTGTCGAGATAACGCCGACACCGAGGCGACAACATCATCCGCGCGGCGAATCTTACAAACGTAATCCTCGCCGTTTCGCTAGCGAACAACCAGTAGGTAGCCGCTCGCGAGCACGATTCTCGCAGAGTCAAACGAGCCGAAACCGCTCTACGGAGACTGGGGCTCGGTCTATCCGTTTCCATCATCTTTGTGCAAATAATTAGAAACGAGATCGAATTTTTGAAATTAATAAACGATATAAAAGGAGAGGAAAGGCGAGCGGAGAATAGGACCGAGAAGTGGGACGAGCTTCAGCAGGACTGGGTAAAGAAAATAAGTAATAATTAGCGAGGGCCGCGGAGGATGTTGTGTTGGCCGAGGCGAAATCTCGATAAGAGCGAGCAGGGCGTTAAAAAGAATGTTTTGTATCTCGGGGCTGGGCAATAAATTTCAGCTCGGACAGAAATAGGTTTTTTCGAAGATACGCACGAAGGAGCGAGAGAGGCGGGAAGAGCTGGCGCTACGGGCCGAACGCGTATCAAGACGCGTCAACGCTCTGATGATCGGCCGCAAATTATTCGAGCTCTTCCTCCCTCTCGGCGTGCGCGCGCGCGTAAATGTAGTCTGCGCAAACACTCCCTCCCCTTCCTTTCTCTCACGCATGCACATGCGTCTACGTGATTGCGGCCAACGAGTTCCGTCGGCCTACGCACGACCTGTAGATATCCGATATACCTGTTGGCGCAAAAGCGCTGCCTCTCTCTCTCTCTCTCTCTCTCTCTCTCTCTCTCTCTCTACCTTCCTCCCTTTCTCTGCCTGCTTACACGAGGTTAGAAAAGGAGCTTTGGACGCACGGGTGATTGATCGGCTCCGATATAATGAGCCTCGATAATGACCAGTGCTCCGGCCGGACAAGATTCCCGCCCTACCCTGCGCTCTTCTACTCTCCCTTTCCTACTCGTATAATATTATGCAGCCTTCCTCGGCTCATTCCCGCGAATCGCACTGCATACGGGCCCAGAGCGCTACTGGACTATAATAGACGCGACGATGAAAGATCCGCTACTTTGAACCAGTCTGATGCGGAGCACAAGTAGCCGCGAAACGAGGCAGTATCGGACTGGCCTTTACATTTGCAAATTTTCAGATAATCTATTGATAAAAACGATTTCCATACTTCTGAGTCAAGGCGAACGTGACGCGCATATCTTATTATTATATTTATTGCAATCGAAAAGTCGAAAGCCAGCAGCAGATGCGTAGCGATAGCGTATTTTGTCATCAATAAAGTACCAAGCGGTGATACTCGCGGTCGAAGGCCAGCCGCCGCACACAGCGCTTGGCCGTATCGCGGCTCATCTCCAAAAACACGCAGCCTCTCCATCGGCGGCAGCAGCGGCCAAAACAGTGTACGAGAAGCCGCAAGAAAAGCAAAGAGAGAGAGAGAGAGAGAGAGAGAGAGAGAGAGAGCGAGGAGACGACACCGTTGGTATGCGTAGCCAGTCGCATTAATATCGACCGGGTGATGAATTACTCGTGAGGTGCGAGTTTTTGGCCTTTTCGCTCGCACGTGTGTACGTGTACATACACGGACGTCGATGCGTAAGCGACTCGTTTAATCGAAGTGAAAAGACTCTGCGCCGTTGAAACGTAGCTCCTCAGATTATTCGAAATACGAAATCTCGGCGCTCATCTAAAGTATAACGTTCCGGTTTCTCAGTGTACGGGCGACTGCAGCCGGCGGGTTGGTTAATAGCGAGTTTCCATAGACTGCGCGTGCCCCCTTGGGCTGCACACGTCGAAACCGAGTAAGAAAGAGACAGAGAGAGAGAGAGAGAGAGAGAGAGAGAGAGAGAGAGGGAAGAAAAATGTCCAAGTGCAACGGGTCGAACTAATCAATCTTGATCCGGCTGCGCGACCGCTATCAGTGCAGAGCGCGAGCCCGCGCTGGTTCTACATTCCTCTACGAGTCCTAATTAAGTCGTTGTCTGGCCGGTAATGGCTAGTGCTATTCCCGCAGCGCGCTAGTGCCAAAATATCTGCTCGCTTATGCACCAATCAATGCGTCATGTGCGACCGAGCTCCAAATAAGCTCGTGCGTTTACATACTCGCGCCGGGGCGAGGACGAGTCCCACGCGCTTTCCATCTTTGTCCCTCTCGCGGCTCTCGGTGGTTCCTTCGAGCCGAGCGAGCGCGAGGCGCGATGCATCACCGACACGAGGAGGAGAAAGAGATACAGAGAGGCGCGAGAGGGGGAGAAAGAATTCTTTCGGCGACAGGTGCTCGACAGCGCTGCCTTTTCGTCGCCGCGACTCTCCGCCGATCGACGCCCGAGCCAATTTAATCGCGTGAGACTCTCGCAGCCCAACGCCTCGCCGCTGGCTGCTCTCTCCTCTTCCTGTCACCTTTCCCTCTATTTCTCGCACTTTCGCAGCGCTTATCGCCGGCGATCGCGCTTTTTTCGCGCGAGCGCGCGCATAAACAATCCGGCGACTTTTCTATTCTCCGAGATCGCCATTATACGACCCGCCACCGTACTTTTCAATTTCGACAATCGCAGCTCCTCGTAAAATCGCCTTTGAAAGTGGTAATTGACGTTTTTCTGCGACTTCCTTTGTCGATTTCCATCTGTGTGTTATAACTCGACGCGTTTAAAGCTCCAATTTATCGCTGGCCAAGGCCTTTTTGGGCTGTGAGAAAATCCAGCTGATAAGTTTACTGCAAATATGTTTTATGTCTCGAGCTTTGGAAAGATTCAATAATTGTCATAACGCTGCTCCCAGCGGCTGTATTTTACGGACGAACGAGCTTCGGATTTATAATACTTGCAAGCTGATAATATTTCTAGAACAGGCAATAAATAATACTTTGTGCCCAGCGCCATATAAGGAAAAGCACACAACGCAGCGACGCTAATGCTGCAAATATTGCGCAACGCGCTGCAGATGTAGATAGGCGAAGTAACGCAGCTAGAAAAGAAAACTCGCGCCTGTGGAACACTGGAAACAATATGAGTCACCAACAGAAGCGTCGAAGGTATTAGATCGTACACTAAGAACGCCATCACGTTCTGCGAAGCAGGAACGGCCGTGCTATGAAAATGAAAATGAAAGGACGCGAGATCCCTCGCGCGGATGATATTGTTTTCTATGATTGATCGTATTGCCGCAGTATACGGCGCTGGGAGAGAGACATAGAACAGAATTTGTGTATCAGCAGCATTATCAGTTGCGAAAGCTCTGTAGCCACTGAGAGTGCAGCCCGAGATACTTTTTCGCTAGAGCCTGCGATAAGCTTCTTCCGCGGCACTTTTTTTGCCTCTGTAATTTACACCGCGCGTTTCTCGCTGGAAATAAGCGTCGAAGAGGCTTTCGTAATTTACACGATGAAACTCGCAGCGCGCGAGTCAAAATTTAACGGTACCTTTGAATAGCCCTATTCTTATAAATAGCTGACCGCACAGGCCGTAAACACACTTGTTTATCGGACTGAGCTGGCCGGAGCGCGTCAGGTTTTTTGATGAATCGCGAAGCGGAGGTAAGAGGAACGCGTGTAAGAAGGTGAAAAATCGAAGATTATTCGAGTATACATCGGCCGGTAGAGGCTATATCCTCGGCGAGTAGCCGGGTTTTAATTAAATCCCGCGCTCGCGCGCGCGATGGGTACGGGCGAAGAATGTGGCTGGAGATCCGATCCGACTGCGCGATAAATAAAAGAAAAGTGTACTACATACGCGAGTGGAGCTCTCGTGGCAAAAAAGAGCAGGGCAGCGATGGCGCGAAGCATAATACGATACCCGTATACACGAGAGCAAAGTTCAATTACGCCTCGACTGCTGTCAGGGCGGCGCTGTTGTGTAAGTTTCAAATGGGAGTTTGTTCACCTCTCTCTCTCTCTCTCTCTCTCTCTCTCTCTCTCTCTCTCCCTATCTATCTATCTATCTATCTCTCTCTCCCGCGATCATGTATAGATACGGCTTTGAAGCAATTTCAAGCGATTCTAATCTTCGCGTTTGTCAGTGCGCCGTATACACGCGGAACACGCGCGAGTCCGTCCTTTTCCCGCTTTCATCGCTCTCTCTCTCTCTCTCTCTCTCTCTCTCTCTCTCTCTCTCTCTCTCTCTCTCTCTCTCTCTCTCTCTCTCGTGTTTGATTCAACCTACAAGCGCCGAGAGCGCGCTTCTCGCAGAGTCTCGCGTTCAAAGAAAAGTAGCATCATCATACTTGCGGTACGGCCCACTCTGTGTTCGTGCAATTCGCGAAATACAGCGGTTTCCATGGAAAAAAGCGCAGCGGCCAACAAGCGCGCGTCAGCCGCTATAATTATACGCTCTGTTCGATCGATTAAATATTTCAGAAAATTTGTTTACTCGTACGTCGAACGTGATTGGATATAGCGCGTCTGGCCTCGCTTGGCGCGAATTTACTGCTGGGCATTAGTGAAAAGGGAGCCGGTGGTTTCACGAGAAGAAATGCAAAGTCCTCTCGCGAAAACCCATTGGAAAGAGTGGCAACGCGTCATTTATACAATAAGCTTTTTACAGCGAGTCTCGAGCGCGCGGCGATGGCTACGGTGGTCGGGGTAAGGCGTCCGGTCCTAGAATGAGCGGCCGCAGCGACGCTGCAATGATAGCACGAGTAGCTACTGCTGGATGCCGGGAGGAGCTGCCGTACGGCGCAGAGCTAGGATAGGACTGGCTCGGAGAGATTGCGGCGTTTACGGCCAATAAAGTCGACTTCTTGTTGCTCGTTAACATGTCAGCTCTAGTTTTTCAGCGGCTCGAGTCTGTTAGAGGCGGCTCTTTACCTGCGGCTCTCCGTCTCTCTCGCTCTCCGCAACTTCGCACGTAACACCTGGCCGCGATAGGTTCTCTCACCCTCTCTCTCTCTCTCTCTCTCTCTCTCTCTCTCTCTCTCTCTCTCTCACTCTCTCGTCGCTTATCTCGTTTCTTGCGCTGGAATTCCCGCGGCTCATGGCGCAGCGATCGCGGAAAATTGGCTAATATCTCGGATCGGAAGACTTTTTCTCCGAAGCGCGCGAGGAATCGCAACGAAGACACGCCGTTCGCATTCGTCCAAGCTCGCGCACGAATAAAAATTTCCCGCGAAAGCATTAAGCCGTCTGCGGCGGCGGAATTTCCTCGACAAACGCGCGCACACGGGCATACAAAGAGCGAGCTAGCGAGCGTCTTCTGCTCCCGCTACCGCCGTGCGTATACCTGCAGGTACATGTACCTTTCACTCGACCTCATGCCACTGCATGCATACGGCTGGACCACGTATGCAGCGCCGAAATCGCGATAGCGAAAATGAAGTGGACGAGGACGACGCGCGCAAGTGGGCGTGCGGCATTTTGCGTACAGACCGGCGGCGGACCTTCCGACCTTGCGGGCTTCGGGCTGTGCCTCGAATTCGGGAAACCGAGCCGGCGCGCGCACGTAGCGTCGAGAATTCAGATCACTATCGGGGGCCGAAGCGGCGGAGCCGCGGAGAGAACCGAGAAGTATTTCGCATTATGGCGCACACGTGTTGCGCATGCAATTTGCACCGGAGAGTCGGACTGCGCGCCTTCTTTCTTTATTTCTCTGCCTGCCTCCTTGGCTCCTTTCCCTCTCGCCGCTGAACCGGACGGGTTAACGCTCCGCGACTCTACGAGACTCGAGCATCAGCCTCTCGCTCTTTTGGACCTACTCTCGTGCACGCGAGACTTATCGGGCTTCCGTCCTGGAATTTCGTGCCCGCACTATAACTCCGAGGAATGTAATAAAGGATTATGTGAGTTGAAATTTAAAAATGGTCGGCCCGAGACGAGCTACGATAAAGACGCCGACTGCAAATCTGTTCGCCACGTATGCCTATGATAGCGTACGAATTTTCGAGTCGCAAGTCACTCGACCGTCAAATGAGCAAAAAGAGCTCGAGAACGGAAAAAGCTGAGCCGTATGCTGCGTAGGGTGGGACGTGGCTCAATTAATCGCCCGCCGCTCCGACGATGCAGGAACTGGGAAGCAGAAAGAGAGCGACCTATAGGCGCGTCACCTGCAGTCGCCGAGAGAGACCAGCTCGAGATTGCAATTTGCCGCGAGGCCACACCGCGCCCCAATTAAGTGTGTCAGATCCCCATCGGATCGAGTCCAGTTAATGCTATTACTGCTCTACGTAATTACCCTTCGTTTTGTTACACTATTTCGAGGTAGGTCGAAATTCACTCCGGTGTGACTGGCTCCCTTTCAGTTACGATTTCTATTTGATATGAATATTTCATCGCGGGCTGCGTTTGTAATTATACAAGACGATTTAGGAAGCAGATCGCCGAGGAAGCCAAAGCCTCCACCAATTTCGCACTTGTTTTCGATTCGTATGGATGATAAACGTTTCGAGGTGGGTGTATCATCGTAAAAAGCCGTGAGCCGAGATCGGTTTTGTGCAGCTACAGTCTATTGCCTCGCGCTAATAGATCGGCCGCCGCCGCGGCAAAGCGTAATGACCGACGGGCCGCTCTTGGCAGAAGGGACAAGAAAATAAGCCGCGCTGCAGGAAGGAGAAGAGGAGCAAAAAGGTGGAAAAGTTTGAGGGAGAGAGAAGTTGAAAGCGCGTGGAAATCGTGGAGGTTGTTGCGGCATTAGACGCGGGAAGGAAGGAGTCTGGGAAGCAGAAGTACGGATCCGCCGCGTGTACACAGGGGGGAAGGAGCCTGGCGAATATCTCATCTCCGGGGCAGCCCCCCCCCCCTCTTTCTCTCCAACTCTGCACTCGCGGAGTTTCATCTTACGCGGCCGCGCGGCGTAATGAACCAACATGACTTGCGGTTCGCGGCGCCCGTGTTCTTGCCTTATTGAAAGCAGTGTCGCTCATTCCGCGCGAGCTGAACGTCAACGCACTCTCCGCGCGCGCTGAGCCGACTCGCCTCCGCACATACATCAGCTCCCTCGCGAATTAGCTTTGCGCCCCCTCCTCCATCCTCCATTTCCTAGCCTAGCTACACATCCGCCGCAGCCTGTGTTTCTTGCACGCGGAAATTCAGCCCGAGCCGGCGCTGCTGTGTAGCTCCTCTCGACAAGTGTAAAATTGTCTCGCATTTTTTCAGCCTGAGCTTTACAAGTTTTTACTTGTCCGCGATAAATACGGGGCTCCGCCGCGACTTTGTTCCCCGCGCGGCCGAGTTAATGAAGCCCGATGAAGATACTTCATCAGGCATCGCGTGCTGCTAATAATCTGCTGCGCGCGTTAAATGTAATACTGCAGGCCACAGTGCGGACGGGTGACGCAACCTCGTGAGGCACCGCGCGCACACGAGTTATTCGGAATTTCGTCCCCGACCAGCCGGCCGGTGCTTGATTAATTAATTGCCCCCCGTCCGCATTCGAACGAGGGGTTTTCTCGTATTTACCACCTGGCGCGATCCAATTCTCTCTCGCGGTCGACGGCGTACACCTGAATTTCAATAGGTACCGCGAAAATTCAATCTTCCTGCACCAGCTTTCCCACTCGCGCGCGAGTTCCTTTGTTGTCTACGCCATCAGCTCGACCGCAAGAAGCGCTGATAAATTGATTGTTTTTTCAAGCGCCTTCTTCGCCGCATAAAATCAATGTAGGTCTTGGATAGCGGCGGTCACGACGCGGGTATACAAGACGACTGCAGAAGTGAGACAGTGACGCAGTGTAAGAGTGCTCGGAAAAGCTCGGGGATCGCGATTCGATCGATGCGAAATCATTCAAGTTTTTACTCCGCGGTCACGGCTATCTCTTTCTCCCGGCCGCTATCGTCCTGACAGCCGACAAGGTTCTCGTGCCCCACTCCTCGCGCCGTTTCGATCTCGACTCCGTGCCGATTATTTAGTTCTTGCGCGCGTGCGATCGGTATTCCCTGACTAATCGAGCTTGCAAGAAATCTGTATCAGAGTACGTCGTCGTGTTTGTACGTCATCGCCGCCAGAAGCTGCAACTTGACGTCTCTCACCTGCAACAGAAAAGAAAACAAAGTTTGTAATGCACGCTGGTATGATATCACAGCTGTGTATACGCGAGAAGACCAACACATCGTTACTTTTTACACGAGCTCAGCGCCGCGAGCGAGCGTGTATATAGAGGCAAGATTCAGCATACGAATGACGCACGAGCTGGCGTGCAAAAGAATGAGTGGATCCCGCCGGGGCCGACGATGCACCCTCGTCCGAGCGCGAGGAACCATAGAAAAGAGCAGCCGAGCCGTAGGCACGGCGATCAGGTGAAAGGGCGATTCGACTCGCTCGTCGGCGGGACGTCGACTGTTACGGCCATCATACACGCGGCCCGAATTTGAATCGGAAAGCCATTAAAAGATATTTTACGGTCTCCCGTGGCGCGCGCCCGATACGCTCATGCCTATACGCATGCCAAGTGTGTACGCACCTAAGTGTATTTTTGAGTGCCGCCTGCCGCACTTGATTACCGACACCAGCGCGGCGCATCCTCCCCAATTCTTCAATGATACGCTTCAATCAGAATTAAAGTTGCCCGATCAGCGCCCGAGCGTCCGATAAGACCTTTCGCGAGCAATCAAAGAGCACCGACCACCATCTCGAATTATATTGTCATATATCGATTACTCATATTAATTGTCCGCGGAGTGAGTCTCTTTCTTCGACGATTACGCAATGTTTCTTCCGCTCGATCGCTTATTAGTCATTTGATTAATTGAATCCATCGATAACCTGCGTATTATATGTTTACGATTTACGTCGCGTTGCCGGGAGCAGGATCTTGTAGTGAAAGATCGTTTAAAAGATCATCCGTCAATTTCAAGACCGGCTCATCGCTGCTACGTAACCTGACGAATGACTGCTCCTTGTGGGTACACACGGGCAAGTGTGTCTAATGGAATAAATAAGTTGAGAAAGTCGCTCTTTTGTTAATTTACGCGTAAACTTCCATGCCACCCGCTCGAGCTCATTTCGTGTGTCGTTCGTAAATCAATCAGCGCCATTTTGTTGGCTCACAATGGGAAGCATGCAGGCTCGTATTACAGTATCATTGCGGGCGAAATGAGTTTCGAAACGATTCTCGCGAAAATCGTTTATATTTCGCACCGATCACCGATCGTGACTCCAAGCCAGACGATAATCACTCTTTCGAGCTTTTCTCACGGGCTTTACAATTTAATCGACTAAACAGAAAGCAACGTACGAGACCACACATCGTCGTCGCGCGAGCGCCCGTCTCGTCCAGCTCTTGTGAGGTCTATTAACGGGTCATTCAATCCGAAAGGTTTTCAGAGACGATAAAACAACTCGTTGTCACGCCTTGTTCGTAATATTCAATGAGGCTCGAATGACAGAAGGTCACAAAAGCCCACAATACAAGAATGTGCAAGAGTTATTATTATATTCGGCGATAAAACGAGATAAGTAGCGTAAACGTTCACGTTAAGAGGACGAGCTGGCACAGTAAGTTATTCGGTGCAATTTTGGAGAATTTCTTTTCGGGACACAATATTGCGGGGGTGAAAGACTCGTAAGTTTCGGGCCTGTTCATAAAGTAGAGGTTTTGTGGCGGTGTCCGGAAACGCCGCCGCCGTCTCTCATCGGTCCTCAATTGCGCAGGGAGATTCATGAAGCAGAGGCATTAAACGTCAAGCAGAGCGGCCCGACAGAATATCTCGGGGAATTTTACGATCTCGGCGAAATTCGGTCGACAGCGGGCCGCCGCTTCCGGATCGTCAGGATCAAGCGCACTGCAGCGGAGCGCGGAGATAGGCTCTCGTCGACCTTACGCCGGAAAAAGGAGCAGCGTGAGGAGAAGAGGAGCCCAGTCAAAAGTCCGGGGCAGACTCTTTTCTCCCTGCAGCCGGTCTCTCGCCAGGCCGAGCATTAAATATGATATATGCTTATTGAATTTGTAAGTAAAATGGCCGGGGTAGTAGTCGCTCTCGGTAGGACTCGCTCGTTTCTTTCTTCTCGCTCGGACGCTCGTTCTGCGTCATTCACTCTTTTTCTTCCCGCAGCACTCGCATTCATCTCTCTATCTCTCGCGCGCGGGCACACGCGCGCTTCTGCATCGCTCCTTTTTTTCACGCAGCTCTCTCGCGTGCGGTGGCCTCTCGCCGGTAAAGCGTGCATAATTAGGAGGAATTCAGCCCGGATTACCCGCTCTCTCTCTCTCGCTCTCTCTCTCTTCCAGGCCGGTTTCCGAAAACACCACAGCACACAAACAGCGTTAATAAAATTGACTGACGACGTACGCATGGCAATTGACAAAAAGAGGGTGACGCTTATGCTGCTGTTTGACTTCAGCAAGGCCTTTGACACCATCTCACCTTCCAAATTACTATCTAAGCTGAGGCAGCTGGGGTTCTCTAGGGCGGCTCTCCTGTGGATTAAATCATATTTACATCAGGGACGATCCCAGATGGTAATTTCGAATAAAAGCGGAGCTTCAGAATGTCTTGAAACGAATCTGGGAGTTCCACAGGGTTCTGTCCTGGGACCCTTGCTGTTCACCCTCTATGTCAACTACCTGCAAAACATACTCGACGGCAACACAATTAAACATCTTTTTTACGCGGATGACCTCCAGATCTATCTACACACCAACAAAGATAACTTCCTGGACGGCGTGGTTCGACTGGCAGAAGCGGCGCGGCTAATTTTTGGCTGGGCGGAGAGCTCCGGTCTGCGGCTTAACTCCGGCAAAACCAAGACTACATTTTTCGGGTCCATGAAGAACGTTAATGATATTAAATCATGGAACTTGCCTGGGGTTCCGCTGCCGGACGGAGTGATCGTCCCATTCAGTGAGACGGTCGTGAGTCTCGGTGTTGTACTGGATAGCAAACTGACTTGGAGACCGCAGGTGGATGCTATCACGAAAAAAGTAAATAAAGCCCTATATAGCCTGCGGTTTATCAGAGGCTGCACCACTGAGACTCTCCGCAGAAGGCTAGTTGAGACACTTATACAACCACACATCGACTACTGTGCTGTGACTATCCTGGACGTGTCTAACGAACAACGAATACGGATACAGAGACTGAGCAATTCGTGTGTGAGATTCATCTTCGGGGTTAGGAGGGATGAATACATCAGTCCCTACCGGAGGCGTCTGGAATGGCTTTGCACTGATTCCAGAAGACTCTACTTTGAGGCCATTCTATTATACAGAATAACCCGGATCGGTGAGCCTTCGTATCTGGCCTCGTTGTTCAATAAACACAAGCCCAGACCCTCCGGTAGGGGAGTTCCCCAGGAGCTGAGCATCCCTACCGTGAGTACTGAAACCGGGGCTAGGGCATTCCAGGTCCAGGGTGCTCGGTTCTGGAACTCTCTCCCTTCTGCTCTGCGAAACCTGCCATCACTCGCCTCCTTCAAAGGGGCATTACGGGGGCACCTGCTGGCCACTGAATCGTGACAACTCTGAGCCCTCTGGCGCTGTATTTTTTATTTTTTCATTAATTTAGTTTTAATCTAGTCAGACTCGGCCCGTGGCCGTAAAAATTCTTCCAGTACTACGTAATTTTTCTTTTTTGACTTCAAACGTGTGATACAGATAGGTCTTTGACCAAATCTTAAGTGTACAACGTAGTGCTGGAGGAGTTTAATGTGATAATTATATATGACAAAATGTGATCTCATGTGATTTTATATGACAATATCTTTTATATATTTGTTAGACTGTATTCGACACAGTCTCTATGATCTTTATTATATTATTTTTTCTTTTTGCTTTAGCAAATAAAGACCTATCTATCTCTCTCTCTCTCTCTCTCTCTCTCTCTCTCTCTCTCTCTCTCTCTCTCTTTCTCTCTCTCTCTCCGCGGTCTTCTATCAAGGCAGAATATTACAAAATCGTCAGCCAGTACCAATAAGACAAGAAATCGAATCTACATGCAGGGTGGCGGTGTGGCTTGTTATATTCGCGATAGCATCAACTCCCGAATTTTGCAACGTTCGCAAAATTCAGACATTGATGAGACTGAGTTTATTATTATGGAGTTATGTTTTCCGAATGATGAGCGCTATCTATTTTCATCAGTTTATCGTAGGCCACAAGGACATGTACTCTTGGAGTTTTTTCTTTCTTTGCTCCAGTTTATGCCTCTCTATGGCAATACTATTGTTGCTGGCGATTTTAATTATAATCTCCTTGATCCTAGCAATTACTATGGCTTTCATTTAAATGTGCTTATCTATGAGCATGCACTTTATACGATTCCATTTGGTGCTACCGATCTTGTAAATTTTTTGATACTTGGCTTGATCTTATCTTGACTAATAACGAAGATGTTCTCCTCCACTTTGAAAAGTCATCCGCTCCGTTTATCTGCGGCCACGACTATTTAATAGCTGCTTTTAAATTGCGAAACGCGGAGCCTGAGAAGGCTACACGCAAGTACCGCGATTTCCGTAGATTTAATCCGTCTACTTTTATTATTAAAATGAAGAGCAAAATTAGTTTGACCTCATCCACAGCAACTTATGACTTCGGATTTTCGCTCTGCAGCCATCGAAGTATTGAATGAGCTGGATCCCTTTATTGAACGTCCACTTCGAAAGCGTGTTTCTCCGTGGTTTAATTCCAGTTTACGCGCAGCATGCAAGGCCCGTGATAAACTCTATCGCGCTGCTGTTCGCCTTCAAAGCTCTACCTTGCTTACACTCTATCGTCAAATCCGAAAAAGGCTCAAATTTGAAATTAAAGCAGCTCGGGACAAATTCATCAGTGATGAATTATCGAAGATTACTGATCCAGCAAAGCGTTGGCTATTTCTGTCTAAGGTTGGCATAGTCAAACCCTTGAAAAGTTCGCCCTTAAATAAGTTTAGTGCAATTGAATTAAACAAATTCTATGCATCAGTAGCAACTTCGCATCCTCTCTACTCTGCGGTCGACTTAGATAATATTTTGGCTATACCTCTGAATGAAGAATCTCCTATCTTCTCATTTACTCCATTGGAAAACTATCAGGTCCTGCAGACTGCTAATCATTGCATGGGCAAGGCTAAAGGATGCAGCAGCGATGATCTCTCGCTAATCTACTTCAGAGATGTACTTGGATTTACCATGAACATCATGACTGGTATTTATAACAATTCTTTACAGTCTTGTATCTATCCAGAAGATTGGAAAAAATCTCTCGCTGTACCACTCAACAAGGTAGCAAATCCTGCCACAACATCGAACACTAGACCAATTACCAACTTGCCACATTTTGCGAAAATATTCGATAAGCTTCTCACAAATCAACTTATGGATTTTCTCGAAACCAACGCATTGTTGACTGACTATCAATCTGTGTTTTGTCAATTTATTTAAGACTCGGGAAAATAGGTTGTGCTATGTGTATATTTAAATTTATTATTTCAAGATGAAAAAAGAAAGAAGAACTTATACATTTAGAGACATCAAGCGTTACAATTACTCCAGTCGATCGTCGATCTCACTCGCTTTGATGCTCGTTCAACACTGCGGATATTTTTGGCTGTCGCACGCGGATGCGGCGTCACTTTTCCTCCCACTATGCCCTTAGCCGCTACCTTTATTGCAGGTATAGACCGAGGTCCGAGTGCCGACTGCTACAGACCCACGCCTGTCCTAAAATGCCCTATCATAAACGACCCTATTATAAAACTAAAACGTGTCTCCGATGGCGATCGGCGGACTTGGTTTTTCCTGTAAGCTTAATCGCTATCTCTAACGCTTTCTCCAAATTTTCCTGCACTCTACGCCATTACACATCTACGCATTTTTCTTACAATTTTATGCTAACACAACACCTATTTGATTTTAGGAAAGCATTCGATTCTATAAGCCATGTTGTCCTCCTCAGAAAAATGAGATACCTGAATTTTTCCGATGAAACTATCAAATGGCTTCATTCCTGGCCGCTCGCAAGCCATAATTGGCACGAATGGCGTACCAAACTGAATTCCTTGATCTCACGTCAGGTATCCCTCAAGGCTCAAATCCTGGCCCTGTTGCGTTCCAAATATTTTGTAAATTCAATAGCCTGGGCCTGCAATAATGGCTTGGAGTTAAATACTCAGAAAACACAGGGCTTAATTTTCGGATCTGCACATAATCTTATGCGGATTGACACTGATACATTGCCACAGTTGACTGTAAATGGTATTGCCATCCCATTCAGTAAATCAACGAAAAATCTAGGCGTGAAACTTACTGAAGATTTGTCCTGGAACAGCCACATTTCTGCTATTTGTTCACGTGTCCACGGTGTTTTAAATCATCTACGCTTTAGGACATATTACCTATCAAGCAGTCTTAAGAAACAACTCATAGCAGCATTAATTCTTCCCCATTTTGATTACGCTTGCACAGTCTACTGTGGGTCTAGGGATCTCACTATAGATACCTAGACCTAAAATTAGCTCGGCTATTTAATGTATTAATTAGATTTATTTTCCGGTTACCTCGTGATGCTCGATTATTATATGGGAATATTAACAGTCGTTAATATTCCCATATTAACGACTGTTAAGCCACCGTATTTAACAGTGTTTTTTTTGCCCCCTAGCGAGAGCATTCGTCGTTCGGAAAGGAATAGTCAATCTAATTTTAATATACCTATAGCTACGACCACAACGTTTTCTAAAGGTTTTAGTATGCAAGCGATGCGATTATGGGATTCTATCCCATGCACTATAAGAATCAAACCGTCAATGGCTTCTTTCAAAGATGCTTTATACAATTATTTATTAAAATCCTAGTGCAATCTAATGCGTCTTAGTCACTTTCAAAACTATACTTATGTATTATGCGTTCTATTTCGTTATATTGCGTTAGTTATTGCTTGATACTTTACCTATACTATTATAATTATTCTAAGTCTCTATCTACGAAAATCACGTCGTTATACTGCTTCGTATTTTGCTCAACAACAAACTAAAACTAATCTAGTACATACTACGTTACCAAAAATTATTTTGTTTACTGCGTTACAGATTACTAATTATTGTTACAACAATTATGTATACATTATTATGCACCCTGGCATACGGTCCTGCTGGGCCTTGCCAGTAATAAATCAGCATTAAATCAATCAATCTCTTATCTATCTATCTCTCTCTCTCTCTCTCTCTCTCTCTCTCTCTCACTTGCTCACGCCCGCACAGTCATCTCGATGAGATGCGTGGCTACCGCCCTTCTTTGACGAGCGGCTAATTTATTTAATCGTTGCATTGCGACTCGCTCTGGCAAGCGCCGCACACGTTGCGCATGTACGAGGGCTGTTTGTTCGATCGCCGCGCAACGACGGAGAGGAATTTCTCTCTAGCGCTGTCCGGTTGCTCATACGGCCCGCGACGATCAGTTACGCGCCGAATTCGTGGCGATAAACACTGGGCCTCCAATAGCGCTTCTGACGACCGACGTAAAGCATCGGGGGAATAAATTATTAGGCGAACAGGCTCTCTTATTGATTCTGCAAAACTTCCGCTATGTTATCCGATAAAAATAACTCGCGCGACAAAAGAGTCGAGGGGAGAAGAAGAGGCGGAGAGAAAGCGCAGCCGGATAATCGCGCGTGGTCGAGTGCTCGACTTGTGTTTTGCCCCGCACAGTCCGCGCAGTACATCGAATCGGAATCCGGTTCGCGGAACAAAACCGCGTATCTTCCTTGACAAATTGAGTCGAGTCGAGGGCGCGAGCACTCGAACGAGCCGAACGCACACGTGTGCGGCTTTTTCGCATTTTGGATTCACTCGCTGCTCGCCAGTCGCCAAATCCGAGCATCTGACGGCCAATGACGGATGAAGACCGAGTAGGTTTTTTGACAGGTTCCAAACTTTTTTCAGTTCGCTCATTCCGATCGTTGTCGACGCGCACACAGTTGGATTCACTTTCCAACATGTTTTTCGCTCGAGCGCGGCGAGAGGGACCTTTATCAACTTGTCGGTTACAGTTGCGGAAACTACCCGCCGCGAGTGCGAGAGTGAGAGAAAAAAGCATACAGCGCGAACCGACGCTCGGGAAGCGTAACTAAAGTAAAGCTTTTAAGATCTCGTGTTGCGCGAGCGCGCGTAAAAGGCATGAAAGCGAGGCTCGCGAGAGCGCGGCTCCACGGCAAAGGCCGGGAAAAAATGAGGGCCGACGTAGAATCGGAAAGCGGTAGTTTTCGGCCGAGGCTTCTCGAATTTCGAGCCAGGGGGGCTGTCGGGGAGGAGAGAAAAGAAGCGGCCGCGCGCGTTCCGATGTCGCCGCGCGAATTCGAGCAGACTGGGCGCGGTGACTTAGGCTCGCGCGAACCCAAGACATCGAGAGATAGATGTGTACGAGCTGCTCGGGCGAACAGGAAGAGGAAAGGGCCTGAGAGAGGCTCCGCGGCTCTCGTGGGAGGTAGGGGGAAACGCCCTCGAATCGAAGGGGAATAATTTCCAGCCGGCCGGCCGCGAGCGCTCTCCTCCTTATTTCCCCGGAGCGCGGCGAACCGGGCGATATGTAGGGCCCGGTATTTCTGGCTGAATTATCGTTGACCCCTAACATGAGCTTACAAGGCGCAGAGGGACGGGCTCGTGTCTCTACTCTCGCTGATGTTCTCCACGCCACGAGCCACATAAATTAATCCCTGCCCGCTAGCTGGCGCGGATTCTGTGTTACGAGAGAGAGAGAGAGAGAGAGAGAGAGAGAGAGAGAGAGAGAGAGAGAGAGAGAGAGAAGCCCCGAAAAAGCACGTCCACTCCGCGGACCGAGGACAGCGGAGTATGCGCATAAAAAACTACGCTCGGCCGTATCGCTCACTGCCCTCTCGGCTCATTCACTTCACCGCTCTTTCATGCGGCTGCAATGGCTTTCTCGCATACTACCCCTGACCCCTGAATCTTATTTCCGTGTATTCATTTGAATTGTTTATGTGCCTATTTGTTCCGCTCCTTAGTTATAATTAATTAGATGCGCCTCGCCGAGTCGTGAGAATTCGCGAAACGAGAAATCAGCGACGCTGCAGTCCCCCCGTCGTATTATACCGCACTTGCACACTCATCAGATGCAGCGATACAGGACTTTTGTAAACATGCTTCGCTCGTCGCTCGCACACGCCGAGTAGCCCTCATTATTCTCCCCGCAGCCGTGGAATGCGTATGCGTAATCGCCGATGAGGCTCGCTCGATCATCGACGGAGAGGAAATTGCAGCCGACGCCGTCGCTGTCGCGCGCAGTAGTAATTCAACGACAATGCACCTTGAAATTTCGGGCAGCATGATCGAGCGAGCCGAACTCGCGCTAACGCCGCCTGCAGCCCCTTTGTGCGCGCAACTGCGCATTAGTGATTCGAATTCGCGCGCCGAGGGTGACAGCGAGAAATCGAAGAAATCGAGCCCGATTCAATTCAGAGAAATCTCCCGTAATTACGAGTTCTGCCCGGCTCGAGTAATACATGGCTGCGCCGAGTGATTTCATTGCAGAGTCCGCAGGTGAGCAAAATAAATAGCGAATTAGCTCGACGAAATGTTGCGTTAATGAGTTTCGAACGGTAAGTCGGCTAAGGAGAAAAAGCGAGAGCGGAAAAAAACAAAGTCGCGGCGCGCAACACGCTGCATAAGTTATGCGCGCAGAGGGCATTTTAATATGCGCTGAGCGGCTACCCTCGGGCGGACCCTATTTACCGGTAGTAGGCTGGAGCGCGGGAGGGAGCGCAGTCGCGAAGTCGCTTCACGAGGCATTTGCATAGCGTCTAATTAGTAACTAGACCGGCCTTTACGACGCGCTCGCAGTGTCCCCGCTCCGCCCTTAATGAGACTCCTTCGTACAGACTATCCGCGGAAAAGAAAGGATCGCGGGAAGAGGAAAGCCACGAGCGCAAAAAGAGAGAGAGGAAGAGAGAGAGAGAGAGAGAGAGAGAGAGAGAGAGAGAGCGGTGCCTACTCATAGAGAAAGTCCCGCTTCTACTGCCGCTCGGCGCGCGCACAAAGAAGCAACAAGTCGGCGCGCGCATAGGGTAAGAGCACGTATCGATCCCGGGGAGCCCTTGGCGCAATCCTCGTTAGATGTATATGCGGGCCGCGCGAGCCACGAGGCCGGTAATCGTATTGGTTCATCTCCTTTTCGACCGATTCATCGCGCATCGAAACACACACACACACACACACACACAGGCCGCATGGTCGGGCGCCCGGTGCACACGCGTGCAAGCGCATAATCGGCCTCGGGCGAAATCTGCGTACAGCCGCCATTGACCAAGGTCGTGATTCACGAGCGATTTCGACGGATCATTTATTTTGAAAAATAATGCAGGAGAACTCGAGATAACGGGGAATCGCGGCGTTTTATCGCTTCATTCGACTCGCGAGAGCCACGCGGCCCCACCATTGAGCGATACCATCGCCACTTTGCGGGATTAAAATAGCGGGGCATTAATCAGCTCAAATTAAATTTATTGTTTTCTTCTCTCCTCACGTCTCTCTCTTTGCTTCTTCGCCTCTCTGCAAAGCGTAGATTTTCGCATCGCACAGCGCGCGCAGAACAAACGGTCGTTCGATAAATTCCGGCCGATCTTCGTCATTTTTTGCGCTAAAAAAGCTCCGCGTATTATTCATCCGGGTTCTAATTAGTTTTTTACAAAGGCCCAGAGAGCCGAGGCAGCATGCGCACACGCGGGGCGGCGGCTGCAGCGGGAGAAAAAGTGCGTTTTCAATTTTAAGCGCTCGGGCGCAGCTTCACGGGCGGTCGGCGCTTGGTGTTCTCTTTTTCTCCCGACTTCGCCCCGTTCTCATCATCTCCAGTTAACTTTTTTCCGCCGGCGCAGCTTTCTGTCTCACAAGCCACGACCTCGCGCGCGCGCGGTCATCTCGATCGAGTCGTTTTTCCCTCTTTGCCACGACGCGCTCCAGCCCACTCTATATCTCCCAGTCCTGTCTCTTGCGCCGTACGCGATGCACCTCTCTCCGTCTCTCTCGCTCGGTATTTTTGCGAAAAAACGCACGCGCGAGCTGGGATCGAAAAGAATAAAGCAAACAGGGCGGAGCGCGCGCGATAAAGCTGATTATGAAGAAATAAATAACAGCTCCCCCGCGTATCCCGGTCGAAATCTCGGAGTGCTTTCTGCGCGTCAAAGATCATGCGCCGAGCTGGCCTCTCCTCTCGCTGTTTCTCAGCGGCAGCGGCAGTTGACTGTCCGGCTGATGTATAGCACGCATAAGAGATGTAGTCAGATCAGGGCCCCTCTCATGAGGCCGAGGCTTCCACGTCGCTGAACACGTTCTTTCCTACGATAAATCCTCGCGGAATGTAAAATCTGCGGCCGCGCGCGACCCGCGAGCAACCGCGGACAAAACCGAGAGATAATCGAGCGGACGAGTGTACGGCGCAGGAAAACATTGCGCAGCGAGGCTCATTTTCTTTATTCCCACTAGTTTGCGCTTTTTTCCGCTCCCTCCGCGGGCGCGCTTCCTCCTTTCCACGGGCTCGACTCCGCGCTCGCGAGGATTATCATTAAACTATTTCAGCCCGGCCTGTTTTTACCGCTGTTAGGCTGACTTTTCCGATGCTCCCCGCGCCTCGTGTAATTCCCAGTCCCAAATTGCCGGACGCTTATCCGTATGAGCGGCATAACTCCACGCGCGACTATAACCACGCGGGCCCGGCTGCGCTGAAAAACACACGCGAGAGGGCCGAGATTGATTTATTGAAAGATTGAAGCGCGTACAAAAGTTATCGCTGCGTTGACCGGCGCAGCATTAATTAATGCTGCAGCGCGTCGACCATTGAATAGCGTCCTGCCTTATTCAGATTCGACGCAGCCAGGGGATTTACGAGACGTTTACTGCTCTATAATTAATATATCAAATGCAGCGGGCGACAGGGACTTTCGAGATCGCGCTGGCCCGACAGGAAAATACGACTTTCCCGCGAGGGAGAGAGAGTCGCGCCATCCGCATTCGCAAGCAAATGCGCCAGCTCTGCGTCATTTTCCTGTTAAAAGGCCATTTATCCGGCAAACAGCGTGTGCCCGGATCGCTAAAAAGGGAGCTTAGCTATAGAGAATGGGACCGAGGGAAATGGAGCCGATGTACGGCGGTACGTGTACTTACGTAGCACGCGCGCGTTCTCTCCGTAGGAACGCCAATTCTGTAAACGAATGTCTCGGCTGCGCTGCGCAGTTAGCGGCGCGTAGCCAATCGGATCGAGCCGCGTGTTTTTTAATTAAATGTTACACGACATCGATCGTGTCGAACTCGACGAGCTCTTATACAGTCGTAACACACGCACACACACACACACACACACACACACACACACACACACACACAAAACACACAGCGAGGAAGAAACGGACTCGCAGATTTCTGGATAGGATCTGAATATCTGATTTTTCACACTAGCTCGCCGCGTTTTGTCGTATCGCGAGAGCATGCTCCTCTCGTGACTGCCGGCCGATTTGTCGATCGGAGGTGTTTAGAGAGATTGGCTCCCGGTTCTCCTGCAACGAGTCCCGCGTTACACGCTCCCGAGTGTGCACATGTAATACTGCATAATTAGCACAGGCATCGCGCGCGATTTGGCCGATTGACGGAATCGATATCGACTTAGTGTGCACGAATTCCCTGTCTGTTTTCCCTTTCGTTCTCCCCCGCTCTCGCACTGCTCACTTTTTCCGCTGCTCCTTGGCAGTTGGCGTCTCTGTTTTTCAGCGCCGAACGCTGCCCCCGCGTTCGCGATCGAATTAACGGGACTGTTTGTAGTCGCGCTGCGCCGCTCGTTAATTATATGAGCGAAAGCCCACCATGCGGCAGCCATAGAACCGATCCATACGCGTTTCGTAAGTTCGGGGCAACGAGATGCGTGCACGCCGTGCATACATTTTTCTCCGGTACCTGCTCGCGCAGCGAGATTCGAAGATTGCCGAGCGCGGCGGAAGCTCGAAATAATTTCGCGCTGGGTTTAATTGCAAGCGCTACACAAACACACACATGCACTGAATCGAGTGACTTATGGTCGCGATTTTCAATAAATTATGTAAATTGTGCCGCACCAATTAAAATGCGACAATACCCTCGGCCGAGTACAACGAGCCGTTTCTTATTTTGTGGACGATCTTGTCTGATGCAGCTCCAACTTCTTTATTTCCTACTCTCCAATGCAGCTCTCAGCTCATGAGAGAAGATAAAGCGCGCCTGATAAAGAGTCTACAAGCTCCGCTTTGCCGAGAAAGTTTGTCCCTCCGAGCTTTCGTTTTTATCTTATTCGAAAAGGAGAAGAAGCACACGCCACTCTTTTGATCCAGAAACTCGGCAGTCCATTTATATCACTGTTATTATGCATTATTTAATCCGCTACGTAAGACGCGCACTAACGAGTCATAACTTGCAATCTGGTAGCGCGCGAGCACGTTTTTCAAGTAGAACACGTACGTAGGAGAAGTTTTGCCACGGCCGACTGATGAGTAGCAGATAAACCAGATCAACCATTTTCTCATTCGTCTCCCCGCGTGCGAGCGAACCTTATCGACTCTCCATCATCCTTATCTTTGCTGATGCGGCTCATTTCCTCAAACGCGAAAATTACGCTGAAATAAATAAGGTATTCAATTTCTCAGGAACATCCGCGTAAACACGGTAAACGAATCGATCGCGTGTGATGTTATGCGAAAGCTTCAAAGACATACCACATCAGCTCGGATATAAACCCTCGGCATGCAAAGCGGTAATAGAATGGGGAAGGAGGCGAGTGCTGTGTGCGTCCCTCTCGTATCGGCGTGTAACGGTAGTGTCGAGATATCGAGCTCGATACGAGAGCGCGGCGGCGTAATTGCAAGCGCGCGAAAAAGCGCCCCCGACGGAACCTCGCAATGCCGCCGGGGGGTAGGATTAGGTTGCAGCTGTGTGACCGGTGTGGCCAGCGTATTACGCTCCTCGTGTTACCCTGCAGTTGTGCATCGGCTTATGTGCCCGCTCGGCTCTCGAGATTATACTCTCTGGATCACCGGCGAGGCTCGCACCGGCATTTGATGATTCATTTCCATCTGTCTAGGGGCGCGAAAGAGGCCAAAAGAGCTCGACTCCTCCTGCGTGGAATTATACACGTGAGAATTATAAATACAGAGCGAGCGAGTCTATGCGCTTTTTAATTGCAGCTAGGTATATGAAGGCGAAAATAAGATTATTGAAGTGAGCGTAATTATTTATTTTGCCTCGCATCGAGAAAAAGACCGACTTCAATTTATAAAGTCAGGCGGTTAACAGTATGCAAAGCGACGCTGGAATTATCGCGTTTTGCGAGATGCGCGCGCTGGCAAGTTCCCATTATTTTCGAGACTAATTACCGGCAGCTGCGATGATCGCGTGTCGAAGACTGGGAGAAGGAAACGGTTGCTGGCGCACAATGGGACCAGCAGACATTTCGATAGAGTGTGTACAAGTATCATTTTCCTCGTTGCACGCGCCCAATGCGGAGCGAGAGAGAGAGAGAGAGAGAGAGAGAGAGAGAGAGAGAGAGCCGCAAGTGCCATATAATTATAATAACGATGAGAGAATAGGCCGATCTAGATTAGAGCCTCGGGCGCAATTAAAGCGCAGCGGCGAAGGTGAATCCCGCTCGAAAGGAAGAAAGAAAGACACAACGAAAAAGAAAAGAGCAGTAGGGGAGAATGGCTTTTAATGGGATTCTGGATAATTACCACGTACACCGGCTGAAGGACAAGAGAGCTCGGCGCTCACTGCTCGCGCGCGGCGATACCATCGTTCCGCGTGATCCATTATCATCGGACACGCGTCTCGTAAATTTTCACCCGCATACTTGGCGCGGGCGACACCTTCCTCTCTCTCTCTCTCTCTCTCACTCCCAGCCATACTGGCGATTTTTCGCGCCTCTTTCCCCCGCATTAGTCCGTATAACGTACGGCGCTCGTTTTCCTAAAATAATATCCCGATGCCTATCTGCCACGAGAGCCCTTTCCCTCTACTCGATTGCACGAAAATGAAGCCGAGTTCGAGAGGGCCGAATTCGCGAATATAAGCGCGGAGACGCGTTGATTACAATGTATTCGTCAGTTTTTAATCATCATAATTATCCGGTTCACGTGAGAGGGAGAGAGAGCGAGATAAAACGCGAGCGACTCTGGCGTCGTGCGCGCAGCGAGTATATTCGATGATCCCGAATCGCTATTTATTTAATGGACGAGCGCGCCATTATTTGAGATGGGCCAACTTAACGAGGTACGTCCCCGTGAGATTCTTCGGCGAGCGTTCCTCTTTCTCTCTCGCTTGCTCACTTCCTTCTTGCCCGCCCTTTATCTGCGGCCGACTATAAAAAGAAAGAGGAGCAGGCAAAAAGGGAAAACAAGAGACCATACGTATATACGTATACGCGCACGCATGCTCGGCTTTTCTCCCCGTGTACGTACGCGCCGCGCGCGCAAAAGCACGTCGCCTCGATCTTAATCTACTTCGCGAGGAATTCGAGAAGGCCGTGCGCCGCGTTTTGCGGTATTATATGCCGCATTCAAATCGCCCGGTCGCATCTCCGCGCGCCGAGTTCAGTCGGCGACGACGACGGCGACGAGGACGCCGAAGTTTTCTGACCACCTGGCCGGCTTCTCTTTTCCCGGATTCCGCCGGACGCGTGCAAGAGTAATTGAGTCGTCGAATCTGATTTTCGTCTGGCAATTAGCGCCATCAATTTTTGTTCCTCGCACAATTTATTCGCTCGAAAATAAAGCCGGTTCCGGATAATGTGTGCCTAAAAGTTGCTGTGCCTGATGTGCACCGCTATAGAGCTGGATCGCGTATGTCTGTGATTAGGTCCCATCATTCGCGATCGGACTCGAGCAGCTCTGTTGCAAGATTCACTTCTTATCTCCTATTCGAGGGCGAAGAATAGAGCGTGGAATCGCGCATTCGACACACAAGTGGAGCCCGAATTAATCTCTTCTCTGATGGGAGCGCCTACAAATAGAAGCATGCGCAAGAAGCTCTTCATGAGGAGAGCATAGAGATCGAGCATCGACCAATCATCATTAGGGCCCAAAGAGAGCGCTGCGTGTGTTCGCGCTTAAATTGGAATAAATTATATCTGTATTTCCTCAAAGTCAATTAGTCACCGTATTCTCGCGCTCGCGGCTTTTCCGTTCTCATCGAGCCTAATTGCTGGGATGCGACGATTTCCAATGAAAAGCGCGACGCCGGATTAATCAGTAGCCGCAAAAATCTGCCCGCCATTCATTAGGTTCATTATACCCCGAGAGAGTAGCTCGCGCTGAAATGAAGCCGGTATATGTCGAGAGAGAGAGAGAGAGAGAGAGAGAGAGAGAGAGAGAGAGAGAGAG
>QLSS01000151.1:122859-144296 GCA_024372645.1 Trichomalopsis sarcophagae | reverse complement strand
AGAGAGAGAGAGAGAGAGAGAGAGAGAGAGAGAGAGAGAGAGAGAGATACAAAAGCCCATGCCGCCAAGGCGCATTTGCAACATGTCTAATTGTCGATTCTCTCTATTAATTATTAAACAATGGGCCTTCTTCTTCTCCTCCTCCTCCTTCTTCTGCTTCTTCTCTGCTCTTCGTCTTCCGCGAGTAACTGTTTCGCTGCCGCATGCAAATCAAGCGTCAGATTCTCCCGCGTCAAATTTTATTTATGTCCGTGCTGCAGCCGGGAGACAAGCGAGCCGCACCGAAATCGTCCAAGTTTGATGATCTAATAATCGCGTGGGCTTCGCAGCTTTCACCCGATCTCGCAAAACCAAGACAGGAAATGCAGTTCAGAAAAATATGAGGCGGTCTCATGACTCGTAATCGCACGAAATGTCGATGTCGGCTTATGCCAGACTTCCTACTCGAAGGAGAGATCAGTTCAATATGAAGCTACATCGTTTTGGGTCCCAACTTGGACTCACGAGCGATTCAATCGAGACGGAAACTGCAGCCGGTAGTCAAGTTGCCGGAGACCCCTTGTTTTATCTTCCCAGTGCAGCACAGGTTTCCCCCATTTGCGCACGAGCAGCTCGCGCGAGCAGGACTTGTCCTCTCGGGACACAAAAACAACGTCGTACTGGAATTCGCTCGAATATGACTTTCAAATCGAGCCAGCCAACTCGTCTTTACTGCCTCTCGATAGGCGCACCGCGCCGCTTTATTCGGAAGCCCGTGCCATAAGAAAGGAGCTCCTTCGCGGAAACGGCGAGCTTTAGCTCTCTCAGAGGCTCGCTTTTCGGGGCCAAACGAAACGAGAAGTGCGGCCACTCGGAGTATTTATAATTGTTCGGGGAAGCGGCGATTTTGCAGGCAAATCGGGCGAGAATGCGAGTACATAATGAGGAGCCGCGATCAGCGCGCGGGAGCCCCTTTTAAATTGCAAACGATGATAAGGCCCGAGCGGGAAGTGCACGATACCTCGGACGCGCGCGCGAATTCCCAGAATGCCCCTCGAGCTCCACGTGCGGCAGCGGCGCACACGAGGACGCGCAATACGCGCCGCGTAATTGCGACCCGGCTAATGATCACGCACGCATCGCTCCCCCCGCCCGCTCGCCCGACCGACTGACTGACTGACTGACTGACATGACACTGATAGCGATCTGCTACTTTTTAACGGCTTGCCATCGGCCTTCTTTGTTACGCCTCGGATATTTGCGTTCCGAGAGAGCGTTTTAGATGGGCATCGCCAAATCGAAGCCGCGACCGTGCCGGAGAATCATCGGGAAGAGGGGGAGGCCCGAGCGTAAATACTTAGGAATGTGCTCGACCGTGCAGGCGTGCAACGCTCGGGGCTCTCTTTCTCTCTCTTTTTTCTTCGCTCCTGCGATCGCGAGGGGAGAGGGCTCGGGATAAATGCGACGCGTCGTGTATGGAGGTATATATACTCTTTTTCTCTCACACAAGCACACACGCGCGCTACTTTGCCTCACAAAAGGCGCTAAAGTAATTGTTTCGTCTCTGCTTTTTGCTTTAATTTACAGACGTCGGGAATTTGGACTTTTTGCACGCAACAGCGGTGGCAGAGCGTGCGCTTGTCATCCCGGGACCGTTTTTTTTGTCAAAAATAGCCTTTGATCATTTTCTCCCGCTCTCTCGTACTCGGCGCCGAGTCCGCTTTTCTTCCCCCTTCTTTTTCTCCAGGCGCGCGCGATCGTGCAATGTAAACACGCTTTTTCAGCGACTTTGCACCTGCAGCAGGCGGCGGCACTACGCTCGCGCTCTCTCTCTCTCTCTCTCTCTCTCTCTCTCTCTCTCTCTCCCTCTCTCTTTCTCTCTTCAATTATGATAATCTCGAGGAAAATTCTCGGCGTCCTCCGCTTCTTGCGAGCGAGCGACTAATGTTTCGGCGTTTTTCCGCGCGTTACACGCGCCATTAGGGGGGCATGATTAATTTTTAATGACTCGGAAAGCCCGCGAGCTCGCGGCCAATTCATATCCTTAATCCAATCCCTAATGAGGTGTCGGGGGCAACAAAAGGCCGCCGGTCGAGCCGCCGGTAATCTTCAGGGACTCGGTTAATTTATCGACGCGTATCAATCCTAATCGTCTTGATGCGCGAGCGAGCGCGGCCGGCTCGGCATTCCAAACTATATGGGCTCAGTCGACGAACCCGCCGTAAGTTACCGTCAGCGCGTCATTGTGCAGCGCTGCTCCCGTTCCGTGCAGCGCAGGCATCTTATCCCTCTCTCGGCGCTTCCTGAGCGGCGCAGTGCGCAGTGTAAACGGCGTAACTTTGGAAAGGCATTCCGCCGGCATATTCAAGTGTGTTTACGGCCGGCACTTTACATAGCCGCCAAGCGCCGCTTAGGCTCGGCGGCTGCGCGAAAGTATGCGGTAATTACGCGAGAAAAAGTAAAGCGGCTTTCAAGTCCGAGGCTGCAGGTATATATGACGGAAAATTCTCGCCGCTGCGTCGGAAGGTCATCGAAGCCGTACTTTGTCTTTTGCACCTGTAAGCGGCGCCCGCTGTATGCAAATAAATATTTAAGCGCGGCTCTAAAGCGGAGCAATGGAAAAATGGCCCGAAGCCGAGTAGCCGGGAGATTAAGCATGATGCGCGCGACGAAGCGCAGAGGGAGAATAAGTAGCTAGCTAGAGACTCTCTAGGGATCGTCTTCATCTGCGGCGCTCAGCATAGCAGAAAAGTCCGATGTGCACGACTTGCGGATGGCGGTGGCGGCCCGACGGCGCCTGAGAGGAGCGCGGAGAGGAGCGAAGCGGAGAAGGATCATGCACGGAAGCTGCGCTGCCACGGCAGCGCCAGCAGCACATACATCCATGTATATAGATAACCGAGAGCCGGCCACGCCGGAGATCCTCGCTCGCTCGGAGGCAGCTTTACGACGAGCCAGCGCAAACACGACGCTCGGCCGTTAACTGGCCACCTAGCTACTGCCGCCACAAAGCCAACGACTCGAGCCATTCTCTTCGCTATCTCTTCTCTGCTGCTGCATGGAGCCCGTGCATACCTGTGCGCACGCTCTCTGCCCCCTCCTCGCGCTTTCGAGCCGTCATCCCGCGATGCGCCCCGACGACAAGCTTTGACGTATCCTCTGCCGAGATAAAGCTTCCTTGTCAGCGCGAGAATCGACCGAGGTGTCGATGGATTCATCCTTCGAGGCGTCGAGCGAAGTTCGATTAGAAATTGGCAGGTAAGGAGAACAAGTGGCATATATCCCCGCTATCGACAGTCCCATCGGAATTCGCTCAAAGTCTAAGCTCGGCTCGGCGACGTACAAGAAGTAAGTCGAAGCCTACACATGACGGTCACAAAGCGCATTCACGGTCGCCACACGCAACGGAGCTGACGCCGCCGCCGCTTATACTGCGCAGGTCGTCGAGCGAACGCTTCGAGGACGCAAAAAGAGCCGAGCGCGCGCGCGAGAACTGGTCCACAGCTCGCTGCATACCTGTTGCCGAGCCGACAGGAAGCGATATTACACCCGAGCTCTATTTGCACGATCAAAGCCCATAGCTATGTGTTTCCTCGCCAGTAAATACGGGAAATTCTTCTAACGCGAAAGCAGCCGACTCCCGCGGCTTCTGCGCGCAGTTAACGTAACGGAACAAACGCGATCGCGCGACTTTTGCAAATATGTATAGTACGCGAGCCAGTTCTCGTGCGAGATATTTCGAAATTTTCCGGCCGCGAAACTTGATAAAGGACGAGTTCCGTTCGGCGGGCTGACGTAATCACTGCTGGCCAGTGTGTAACGGTGAGTTTCCAGCTGCGAGGGAAGGTCGTTGCACGTTCGCCATGCAAGCTCATATATACCCGTACCGTACATAACCAAGTCTTCGGCTCGGAGTTACGTAACGCGCGAGAAGTCGCGCCGCGAGGGAAGCTGGCCGTCCCTCGAGATAGCATCGGCGCCCCTTCCTTTCATTGACATTTTTCGAGATTAGAATCGCGACGCGGACTGCTGCTGGCGACTCCGCAGTCTCCTCCCGGCGAAACGGGCGAAGGTATGCGCGCGTTTCTAGCAAATGTGTATTGAGCGTCGGCAATGAAGTTAAGCGTCTGTGCCCAGCTACATTAGCATACGCAGCTCTGTTATGCTCGCCGAGCAAAGTGCGCTGGGGTTACGAAGGCACTGTGCGGCTGTCACTTGTTACGCGCGCGCGAACGCACGAAGCCATAAATAATAAAGGTTTTTACGAATGGATAAACCGAACTGTACGTGTCGACCGGCTCTATTAGAACTCGCTCGCGGCTCGCCGCATTGGCTATGATCAATGCTTCATTACTAGTCCTGATAACGGATCCGAATAAATTACCCGCACCGCGCTCGGCCCGGCTGTGTTTGCCAATTTCTTTCAATTATCATTTCACTGAAAGGTGTTTCGCGCGGAAAATGTCGATCGGGCTATGCAGTGTTTCGTGGCGCGATTGCCCGACGCTGCTGAGATCATAATGTAGTCGCAGAATCCAGGAACGATTAGGTTATAGTCCGGGAACGAATCGCCTTTACCGCGCGTGAAATCGATTCGATACCAGTAGCAGGGGCAATTAGTAGTTACAGCCGACTCGGGCCAGACCGCGCGCCGAGCATATAAATCTGCGGGCTGCTTTGACAAGCGAAGCAATCCCTTTCAACTCGCTCGCCGATAACGCTACTTATCGGCCCCGAATCAATACATCAGTCGATATCGACTGCGAGGGCTGGAACGTACTCACGGTCGAACATCTTCTTCGGAGGCTCGGGTGGCTCACACGTTGACGCTCAGCGGCACGGAGCTGCGCATGCGAGAAGTTGAGGAGATGCGTATCTTCGGCAAAGCCTGGCAAAGCTTACCTGAAACAGAAAGAAAACAAGGCTGTTAGATCGGATATCGTCTAGCGTGCAGGAACGATTCAATTCAAACGATTCAAACGGATTACTCGCGCGGCCGCTGCTGCGGAGATTACGCGTGCGTACCAAGCTCGCGAGGCAGCTGCGCGGATGTAGGCGCAGCGGAGGACGAGCGCGTGGTACCGTTCGCCGCGTATACGACGGCACGTAACGGTGCAAAGGTCGCTCACTCTCTCGGCTCGACGAAAGTGCTGTTTTTTATTCGTGCGCGCGCTCGTAAAATCGCGAGACGCGTCGCTCGTCAATGGAGGCTACTCGAGCGAGCGGGCTCTTCCCCTTTGTCACCCTCTGCGTGCTTCCTCTTCTTTCTACTCCGCGCGCGGCGGATTATGCTACACTCGCAGATCGTATTTTCACCCGCTGTCAAATGCGAATGGACTCGCGATAAGGTCGTAAATCTGAGGCGCAACGGTACGTATAATACGTGCGCGGACGTCGTAAAGAGCCGAGCCTAGAGCGGGGGTACGTGTGGAGCTTCGACGACGACCAGAGCGAGGGAGAAGGCGTCATTTATTTTGCGTATCTTTTTCATACAAGTGCACACGAGGAAGGGGAACAATACGCGGGCAGTAGTCGCTGACGCGCACGCAGGAATGCGCTCGGGCGCCTGTATTCTGCCGCGCGCACATAAACACACGCAGGCAGTCATAGCAGCGGCATGCCAGCGCGCGGACACAGGGGGAAGAGAGAGAAAGGGCGAATCCGCAGAAAACATCCGCAGCGAGCTTCTCAGTACGAGAAGGCCGAAGGAGGATCGGGGGCGCTGTATAATCAAAGGTCATTACAGCAATCACAAATGTCCGTGTCCCTGAGACTGCTGCCGGTAGGCCGCCGCTCGCGCGGAGCATAGCCATTTCGTGCCCACGGGAGACTCGTGAATTTTCGAAGATGAAACACTCGCAGTCCCGAATTCCCTGGCTAGTCGAATGTGCGCGAATACTCACCGCGCAAATCAAACGAAAATCGAAAGCGTCGGCTGATTTGCAGAAAAATAATGTTCCGAATAGTAACTCGTCTGCATAGCGAACCGCTGCCGGCGTCGAGTCTTGGTCCTCGATACCGAAAGATGAGCGCGCGCCGAGCGCGGAGGACCTGCAGTCGGGGGCCCGGCCGTAATTCGAGCCGAATGATTGCAGCTCGCAAAAAACACGGCCACAAACGAGGATGCGCCGCAGAGTCATTGCTGGCTATGCAGCCGCGGGCTGTGCGAGGCCACGAGGAGGCGGGCTCCATCCCATCCGACTCGCAGAAACAGACGTTGAAAGAACATAACGCAGAGACAGCGTCGAGAATTTCGAGGGGATTCCTAGCCCCGGGCTTCTCCCCGCTTTGGCGCGCTGGAACTCTCGACGGACACGTACGTACGGAGTTTTTCCTCTAGAGGGCGAGCTCATCGGGGTCGTCGTCGAGACTAGTTCGAGTTTCTGCGCACGACGACGAATCGCTCGCCGCGCAAGAGTCAGACGTACATCACACGTGCGGAGGGGCCCCCGAGCGAGCGAGCGCACGGCGTAAGCGCGGTAGACAAATGAGCTGCACGTTCTACATAGATCCCTTAGCGCAGATTGGATCGAGTTTCTCGCCGCGCTCGCGAGAGAAAAGGCAGCTCTTTTCCTCTCTCTCTCTCTCTCTCTCGCTCCCTGACTAGCTCAGATGCTCGATAGCCTATACGTGTGCGCAAGAGAGGCGAGAGCGATTATTCGGACGCGCCGGGACCGCCGGCGAGAGTCGACGTATCAGCTCGGTGATGAATCGACGAGCAAGGACGCCGTGGATCTCGCGTTTCACGCTTCCTCGGCCCCGAATCTCCGATTCGCGATTATGTAAAGCCCCGCAATCATGTCCGACTCTGGGGGAAAAAACGCGCAGCCGCCGGAGAGAGACTTTATCGCGACGCCGCGAGCGGGCACCGCATGCAGCGCATTGTTTGATCGATGCGAGCGTGATTCGGAAACTGACGGCCTCGCTCGAGAGACGGGCCGCCGACTGGAATTCACATGGCTCGAAACGCGAGGAGATACCCGTTACGCTGGGCCGTGTGCTATAGAAAGCTGCTGCTGTGCCGTTAGCTCGTTGCGTCTGGCGAGAAAAATGCCCTTTTCACGACACAGGATTTTCCCTCCTTTTGCTGACGCTTTAAGCTCGCGCGCGGTTACTGTAATAACGCTAATAATAGGCTTTGTGCTGCGCGCGAATCGACAATGGGCTTCAGGAATTTCAGGGGCCGAGTAGGTCAGGCCACTCTCCGTTGTGTCGGTCCGATAATGAGCAAATTTAATAACGGACTGATCGTCCAGGCAGCTTCTGACGCGTCGAATTTCTTGCTCCCGAAGAAGGAGGAAGAGGTTTTTGCGCCCCGTACGCCGTGTAATTTATACGAAACGAAAATCCGCGCGCGACTCCTTAGCGTTAATTTTTTCGAAATATCGACGATGCGTCGGGAGATAACAGCTGTAGCGCGAACGGCAATCTTCTTTTTCGGTCGAAAAGTCACGGAAACCGCAGCGAGAGTCAGGGTAAAAATTTTTAGGAATTCCAGCTGCACGGATAAGTACACGTTATTACAAAGCGCGCGAACGAGTCAAAAAGCGCGCGAGCGCAATGAAACAGCCCCGCATGCGCTCTCTGCTGCAGCTCGAACCCGTGTGGGAATCGTCGCTCGCTCTCTCGCACTAACCGCACGTTCAGCCTTTCTTTCGCTCTCGACTGCAGTGCGCAGGAATATGTGTAGCGAACGGAAAATATCGACGTACAGACAGTACAGTAGTGCGCCGCGGAATGCAGTCGGCGGGTATTAGCTGGCGGTGTGTATCATAACGGTACCAGCGCTGCAGCGGGGGCACGCAGCTAAGGGTGTCCGCTCTCCGGCCTGCCTGACTTTGGATTTGGTGCATGCAAATGAGTCAATCGGCGGTCGGGCGAGTATTCCCTTAGCAGTCGACGTCTTTCTCGAGCGCACAGTCACCTCGCCTTTTCGAACGCGGAAGCTGTTTTGCGCGCAGGAATAAGTCCTTTTCAAGCTCGCTTATTATCTCCAGCTCTCGTGGCTGGTTTGTATAAAGCTCGCATCCAACTGCCACGGCCCGGGACACGTCAAAGCACATATCCGAGTTGCGACCTTCTGGAACATAACGTTCGATATCGAATCCTCGCGATGCAAACGCCGATAAGCTGGGAAGACGCGGGCAAAAAAGATCGAGGGAGAACAACGGGCAATCGCGCTATTCTACTCTCTCGAGCCACGCTCGTCGTTTCATATGTATCGTCACGAGGGTGAACTTTATTCATACACTGCATTCATACTCGCGCTGATCATTTATATACAGCAGAAGCTGAGCCTCGGCTGCGGCGGAATCGTGTTCCGCGAGTTTTGTATTTTCAGCTGCCCTCGCTCGCAGTGTTTATATCAGAGGAGCTCTTGCTATAGGTGGTGCGACACGCAACGAAAACACGTCGCGTGTGTACGTCTTTATTTTTAAAGCGGGTCTCGTTTTTTCGAAAAGCCCGCCGCGCGCGTGCGCTGCATATGTATCTCAAGAGGCTGAAATATTCAAAGCGAACTCTGCGAGCACAGTCCGTTTTCTGGCGCAATATCGCCAGAACAATACCGCCAGCGCTGCAGCCACAAGCGAGAGGACGTCTAAATTTACGTTCGCGGTGACGCAACTCTCGCGGCTTCTCGTTACGTGGTGTGTCTCTCGCGTCTCTTCGATCAAGCGATACACGGCGATTCTGAAAAACTGAAGATGTTTGTTCGCAAATTAGCAAGCACCAACCCTAGTTATTAGTAATGCTAGTTTCGGGATTCTGAAATGGCAAGGCAGTCGACGGCGTGACGAAAGCTATTTCATTAGAGCGACGACAATTTTCACCCCGAGGAACTTGTGTGTATGTTGGACAGTAGCACTGGCAGGCGGTGCCTGCTCCTACAATCGTGATGCACGAAAAAGCATTGTCCTATTCGAGATAAATGCACTACGGCGGCGAGTTTCTCGTAATGTCGAGCGAGTCTGTATAGCTATACCATTGCCGGCGCTGCGGCGAGAATTACTGCAGTGTCGGGATTACGTAAAGCCTGCAGCATGGCGCACAGCAGGACGGCGTCAAAGCGCGCGCCTATGGTGCGACTAATGACTATCCGGGCGTAAAAAGCGATACACACGTCCCTCCCTCCCGTACTCTATTTCTCTCTCTCTCTCTCTCTCTCTCTCTCTCTCTCTCTCTCTCTCCTCCCATGTCCTTCAGCTACTGGTCCTTATTTGCTTAAGCGTCGTTTCTTGTCCCGGCTCTCCGTTTCAATTCTTTTTCTCCGATCCTTTCCTTTCGTGTGCAGTCAAAACTTTCAACCGCGATTCTAGGCGAAGTAATGCGGAGACAGCTGGCCGACAAGAAAATATTCAAAAACGCATAACGCGGTCGAGTCGTTCGCGGAGCGATTGCGAAAGACAGAAGAGCGCGTTTGTTCTCGCTCGCGGCAGAAAATTCACGCGAAAGATCGAGGAAGTGACTGCTGAAATCGCGCACGCAGCTATTTACGTCCGAGTCGACTTTTTCTGCCTCTCCACGCGGCGTCTGAGCGGCAGCGGGAGAGAGAGAGAGAGAGAGAGAGAGAGAGAGAGAGAGAGAGAGAGAGGACCGCGCAGCCGGGGAGGGCTTTATGTCTCATGAATGAAACATCGGGCTAACCGTATACCCGTGAGTGAGCGCATAAGCTACGTGTTGCAACGCGAGCGGGAGAGCCAAGGCCTAATGTATGCCGCGATCGCGAAAAATGCCGAATCGATAAATGGAATTAAAGCCGGCCTCCGCCATACGAATAACAAGGACAGACGTTGCCGGGGGAGAAGGAGTCGCAGCTCCGGGAGCTTTGTTCTGCCTTTTCGTGCAGTCCGCGCTAGCCTGCACAGGCGAGGGGGAGGAGAGCGACGCCTGCAACTCCGAACTTGCGAGCGTGTCGCGGCGCCTGCCGCGCAGATCGAGGCGCGATTGAGGGCCTCGCATTGCACGCTCGCTTATGTAATTCAATCTGCAAAGCGGCGGCGGCGCGGGAATCCCGAGGTACTCCATAAACAAAGGCTCGCGCATTTAAATGCCCGAGATTCATCGGGGCGATGCAGGAGGATCCGCGAAACGCAGGCACGTTTCCTCGCGCGAGATCGGCGCTGCAATAAACAGCGAGAAAGGAAAATATCGAGAGGAGAAAAATGCGAATCGTAATTCCAGTAATCCAAGTCGGAGTACGAAATATCGCGAGCGCGGCGCGCGGCATTTTTCTCCGCCGGCCGGGACGATGTAGAGCCCGCGATCCACCCGCTCGGGAATACGAGATGCAATTACTTTGCCGCGCGAGTCTCATGACAGAGGGATTATCATCATTTGTACAACGTCAATCGATGCGGGCATCTATCGCTGATCGATTCGTCATGCTCGATCGGCTCTTATTATTATTATTTAACGCGCCGCGGAGCCGCGCATGCATCACTTAAACAGGCCTTTCACTCACGATTTTATCAATCACACACGCGCATTAAGTACGATCATTAAATTCATTAATTCACATTACACGAGCACTAATATTTCAGCGCGGACGATGGAAGGGCGAAGGCCGGGGGAAAAGGGAACAAAACGATGAGACTATCATTGCGAGCGCATTGACTAAAGACTCGCTTTGTTCTTCTTTTCGCGAGTTATCCGTTAGTAAAAGCTATTCTCTCTCCTCTCGTCCGCGCGGGCAGCTGCCTTTTTTGGCGCGGGCAGCTCTATAACCATAATTCCAGCCGTAATTACATTTATGACCCACTTTGCTCTCGTAAATTGTCTTTGACGAGCGCGTTATTCGCCTCTCCCGTGGTCCTCGTCATTACTCTGCAGCACGAGCGCGCGGTTCGATCCCCATAGATGCTCCTTTCTCTCCTGCGCGCTACCCCGACGATGCTCACCGAGAGGGCCCCGTTCAATTAGAGCCGTGATTGGAACTCGCGGTAAGCTCTACGGGCGGTTCCGCGAAAAGCCGGATTTTTACAGAGGTCAGCCGAGCGCGTACTTGCGACAATTTTTTTTATAGAACGCGCCGCTCCTTCCCGGAACAGATTATCGGAAGTGCAGCGCTTCGCAGGAAGACCGTTCCCCCGCTGCAGTAATGCCGGAAACGAAATTCGGCTCCGCGATTTGCGCGGCAGCCATTGGCCGCGTCACACCGGTTGGTCGTCCTAATAACACGCTGCGAACTGCATCGGGCAGCGGGTTGCTACACCACATCGTTCGCGTATAAGAGCAGTCGGCCGGCCCCGAGGCGCCAGGACTTGCTCGGATGAACAGAGGGAGCTTCACAGTCGAATTCCAAGCAGTCTCACTCCTATTGCGCGACTGTTTTTCTGCGTTGATTAATCCTAACGCGCGGTCCATCACGAAGGGACGAGTGAGCGAATCGAAGAAGCGCCGATTCAAAGTTCACAGCGTATAACTAGAGCTTCGCGAGAGTTTGAGAGAACTCTCGATATCGTCTCGTCTCGACGATACTTATACAGACAATAGTAACATGAAAATATCGATCACGAGATCGAGAGAGGGTTGGACGAGATATCGATCTCGACGAGAGTTCTCGAAAGTTTTTTACATTTTTACTCGACAATATATCTACTATTATGAAATAATTTGTACAATTAAAATTCATTGACAAATAATTTATTATTAATTTACACAACTCTTAATAGAACGTATCGCATTATACAGAAAACTAGAAATCAGGATCGCAAATTTCTGTATAGAGTGAACTTTTTATCCACCCATTCAAACGAGTTAATGCTCTCAGAGAATCGTTGTGCAACGATGTTCTCTTCAGAGGCATTACTAGACCGCTGATTGAAAAGAGTCTCTTAACCGAAACCGAAGAAGCCAATATGCTGAGAATGTCCCTAGATCCCTAGAGCCATTCTAGATAGATTTGGAAGCACTTTGGCATGTTCCTTTTCATGTCCACCAATTCAAAATGTCGACGCCAATTTCTTCCATCCAAGATGCGGCGTTTTTCTTGGTTTTGTAAATAGAACTGAAATCTCGACGCTGCGAAGGAACGTGTCGGCTGCCACCGGTGGCTCGTGTACGTTTGTGCGTTTCACGTCTGAATTTGTTTTGTTTATATGTATGTCATCAAGAGGGAGTGTTTATACATTAAATACATTAAGATTTAATTCGTATGATACCTATATCGGGCGATGCTTGAATAAATTATTTCGCAAAAAATAAATACATTAACATTAGATTGTCTCAAGGCATATTACTAGATCTTTATCAAAAGTTGGGGCAAGGATTCTCTTCTCTCAGTATGAATATAATAATATCATATCTTTCTCTCCCTCTTTCTCTCGCTTGCTCAGATACTATATAGATCTACAAATAAAAGAGAAAAGAAATCGAAAAATACGAATGTAACAAAATTATTATCTAGAATCCCAATATTTGAGATTTTATTGTAGAAAAAATAGCGATTTTCGAGAGTCTCGATTCGAGACTAGAGTCTAATTTCTCGCGAGATCGAGATCGAGAGCTGAGTAAAATTTCGTATCGTCTCGCTCTCGTGAAGCTCTATATGTATAACGAGGATAATCACGGCGCGCTCCCGTCATCTTCTCGAAAATCGCGGCGAACGACGGGTCGCGCGTAATAATGCAGCGGTGTATACGGAGCCGTATCATATCATGAGAAAGAACTCGGAAGACGTCATTCGCAGGGAAACAATTACGGCGCTCGAGTGCAGCGCTTTTACTGGCGCGGTCACGAGCTGCGCAAAGAGGGTGCGCGGCAGCGACAAATCTCTCCTTTGTCATTTTTGCGCTATCTTCGCTTCCACAGAAATTCGCCGCGCACTTTTTCTCATCGTTCTCGACTCTCCGGCGATATGAATTACTCCTGTCTCTCGTTTTTGCCTCGGCCAGTCCCCCGTCCGCGAAAAAGTCGTAAAAGTAAATCGAATGTTTGCCCGCCGGACAGGATGCGCCGCAGTTGTTCTTGCAACTCGCCGGCGGAATAGTTTCGAGAACGCCGCAGCTACTCTCGATCGCGGAATCGTCATCATCTTCGATACCCGTCATTAGAGCGTCTCCCGGAATAGCTGCTGCCGCGGAACGACGTAGTTTTCGCTGGATAATTTATTCAGAGTCACTATTCTCGGCCGCAGCTGCGTGCACGCATGTCCGTGAAACAAGACGACCGACAATTTTCGGTTACGCGTGATCTCATTAACTCGGCCGACAGCCCGAGCGGCGAGTCTTTTCCCCTCCCCCCGGTGAACGTCGCGCTCGCCTCATACACGCACTCAGGCCAGTCATCGGGCGCTGATACGCCGGGAATGCGGCCGATAAAAAGAGGATCATTATTTGAAAATTGCTCCAAATGTTATCGCAAAAAACGCATATTGCATCTTGCGCAAACTCTCGCGCGCAGATCGCTCGGCGTACGTGCGCGGAAGCGAGCGGGACAGCTCGTGCACACACGGAGGCGTTTCTGCGATGCGCGTGCCACACACACGAGGTCCGCTGCAGCCTACGATTGGAGGATCGATCTCCTCGCTCGGCTGCTGCAGAGGGGACATAATAATTTGGCCACGGCCGCCCGCCGCCCAGATGCATCGTTACGATATTACTCTCATATGGCTTCCCCCTGCACCTCAGCGCACTTTTTGAGCGACTCGAGCAACGATTCGCGCATCGCTTCATTCGGGCGCACGCGCTTCGCCTAAACCGGCGGCATAGAGATGCCCCCGCTAGATAGCGCACCAAGAGTTAATGACGAACAGACGGACAAACGCGAAGGGGTGAAAAGTTCTGCGGGCGAAGGAACTAGCCGCGGCAGTACACAAAGCGGAGCGAGAGAGAGAGAGGGAGAGAAAGAGAGAGCACGGTTGCGGCAGAGAGCGAGCGAGTTTAAAAGGAGCTTAGGAGTTACGAGCGGAGAGAAAAAGGGAGAATACGGCCGGGGAGATGAGAAAAGATTGCGAGCGAGAATCCAAGTACGCTTCCCTCGTCTCTCGCAACTATGCACACACACGCATAACGGCGCTACGATCTGCATGGGACGTGAGACCGCTCCTGACGATGATTGCGCCGGCGAGCCTCGAGACATTGTTGCCCATCTCCACTTATCGAGCTATCACGCACTCGAGCGCAGCGGCACGTGATTAACGAGGCTGCGGCCGTTTCCCTGCACAGCGCGACCAGCTCGCGTTTCCAACACCTTCCGTGACTCCGGCAAGCGTGACTTTGTGACCGACTGCACCTATGACCCACAGCCGAGGCTCCTTGAACCACTTCGATCCTGCGTTCGCTGCCCGATCGACAGATTTTAGTAGTGCACACTCACCGGGGCGACTAGATGGATTATTGGATAATTATTGGAGACTGCCGGGGAAGGCATTTTATCGAGGGGACTCCCTAGCGACGTAGCGTAAATTCTCGCTTTCGGTCCGAGGCGACGGCGGCGGCCATCAGTGCACCGACAAGCGCGCAAATCAAGTCTCGCCGTAGCTTGGGGCTGCTATATGTAACGAGACCAGAGTGCGAGCGAGCCGGAGAGCCGCCCTGAGCTCGTCCATCCGCCGCGGCTAACTTATAACGCGAGCGGCCTCCCAGCTCGCTCTCACTTTTAGCGCGAGGGAGAGTTATCGACGCGCTATCTATTTACGAGGCGCGTATTTCGTCGCTCGGGAAACGGATTCTCCGTCGCGACGCGGCACTTTGTCAAATCCTGCGCAGGCCAAAGCCGCTCGTGGATGCACTGCGCGTGAAATTAGCCACGCAAACGCCTAGTTGTCGTAATTAAAGGCGCAGCGACGACCGTGAAATATGCGGAATTACGATGCCGCGAACGCCGAGTGAAAGGGCGGCCTATAATTATTAACTGGATCGTTTGTCAATTTTCCAGTTTTATTGAATACGAGCTAGTCCTCGTATTTTACAACTCGCGCCGCGTGTGCACGTGTCTCGCGATCCGAAACTTAGTGTAGCGAGCGCTGTTAATATTAATCACGCGCTTTTTTTATTCTGCTACTGCCGCCCCGCGTGTCCGTGAGAAAAGCCGAGCTGCGCGCGGGATTCGCAGCGGTGATTAAACGACTTGTCGGACCTTGCGCGGTTGCGAAGTCTCCAATAAACCGCCTGATAAATTTTCTAGTCCTATTTTTATAGGCGTTTTTTCGAGTCGGCCGTCGATCGCTGTTTGTACTAACGTAGTCGGTATTAATTAAATTTACGAGAGACGCAGCCAGCCTGAACGGGCTATTGAAAAACGCCAAAACGTGCACACGTGCTACACGCAAAAAGTGTTAGAGGGTATCGGTCGGAGACGGCGGCGGAGATACGAATCGAGATGAAAGAAGAAAGTGCGTGTATAAGCTCTCGTCTCAGGGGGCCGATCCGACGCGCAGTGACTGAGCGCATAGTTTCGCCTCTCGAAAGCGCGTGAGCTCTCTCTCTCTCTCTCTCTCTCTCATTCTGCATTCGCCGCGAGCGAGCGCGTGTCCCGTCCACTTGTCACTTTGTCACACGTGCCATTCATGCCGGGCGGCCGACTCAGCGCGCTGTATACCCGTACTCTCGGACAACAAAGCTCTCGAGCCTTTTATTTCGCCGCGTACTTGCTCTCGCTTCTCCCATTCGCCCGCAGCCGGGGCTGTGTGTACACTGCGGATGTAGTCATTTATTTACACAATCGCTTAATCATCTGGATTGCTCTCTGCCGGCAAAAACGGCGCGGCCATCCGTTTAAAACGCAATTTTCCTCGCGCTCGCTAAATGATTTGACGGCACGTACGGCGGGAGAAGCGGGAGTAAATCAATGCTCGGCGCGCTATTTCAATCGCTCGGAAAGCGCCTTGCGCCTTCTCGCGTGCCTGCCCGCCGTTTTCTTATATTGGCCGCTCGCCGAGAGATAGAGCTCGCGCAAGGGCTAGCGGCGCATAATTAATGCGCATAAGTATCGTTTACTGTGCGAGATGTAATTAAGCGATAATAATAAGCGCGGTACACTGTGTGCGAACGCTTATGCGCTACATCGTGATTAGGTCGCCCGTATAAAAATCCGAACAACGCACGATAGAGAGTATTGAGAGAATCCGCGCAGAGCGGAATGCTCCCATACAGGTTATGCAGATAAATACTCATTCGTAGTCGAGCGCGATCGGAAAAAAGTGACAGGGGAATTGATTTAGTAGTATAAACAGAATTCGTCAAGTGGTGAAGAGGCGACGAGTTGCTCTCGTCGGCCCCCTTTTTTCTCTCGCGTCATCGTGAGGCTGCGCAAGCGCGTCGAGGAAGCGCCGCGCCTCGGGCTCCCATGACGCCTCGCCTCAACGAGACAGAGATCGATCGCGCTCTCGCCGGCAAGACAGATAAGCCGAACGAGAGACGATCGCAGCGATCGTCGAATAATGACAATCACACGCGCGCACGCGTGCGCTCCTCAGCGAGTAAGAGATTTCACGCTGCCGCTACTCCCGGGGATGCGAGGGCTGCGCGCCGCGCGCAGATATCTGCCCCCGAGCCTGAGCGATCGTTAAAAAGGTGATTTACAGCGGCGCGCCGTAATGTAGATTATCGAGGCCTATTACTCGAGAGGGAGAGCACGAGGCTATCGGCAATTAATTGCAGTTATAATTCGCTGTTAATCATGCGGCTGCGCGCGACCTTACACGCGCGCGGCCGCGACGACGGATCGAGTTCCTGCCGCTCGCGTACACGTGTTGTTACACGCGTATTGTAATGCGCGTATGTGTGCGAGCGTGTGTCATGCGCTTAATGAAGGAGCTTTTGTGGGAGGCGGTTTCAGGATAAATCGACCGGTAGGCCGAGCGTTTAAAAATTTGGCTCGATGTCAGCGAGCTGTTCAGGTGGCTGATATCGGCCCGCTAATGAAATCAATCGATTCATTAATCTCGGAAATCGAGAGAGTACACGAGGGATTATTAAATAGAAACGAGTATTCGGGATTGCGGATGACTCGGTCATAAGAGCCGGGGCCGCTATCTGCCGGCCGATCGACGTACACAACAAATCCATTCTCTCTCCGCACATGTGTGAACGGCGCGACGCTATATAGCGCGCGAAGAACAAAAGGCATCGGAGGACGGGCCGAGGCGTCAGAGAAAAAAATCCTCGATCGTGACTTGGGCTTATTTGAAATTTGAAGGAAGGTGCGAGGGGGAGAGAAAAAAGGAGAGAAACAACAATAATACAGGTCGAGCCAGCGATCATGACTGATGAGGTCAGACGCCGCTGATTCGCCTCACGTAGACGCAATAACAGCAGCAGCGAGAGCGAGAGAGAAAGAGGCGTTCGCGAGAAATGCGAGAATCGCGAGAGAGTCGGGCATCGACACCGAAATATATCCCGCGCCGGAGGCGTTGCCCGATCGGCAACGTGAGCACGTGTTGTGTCTGATTGCCCGCGCAGCAAAGCCACCGCCGACGTCGATTGTTTATAATTTTTTTGCTCTTTTTAGTTGCCTGCTTAGTTCACGGCCACCGAATAGAGAGTGACTCAGGAACGGTACTGCGCGTGAAAAATAATCAGTGACATCCAAGGAGGCAAAAATTAATGTGGGCAAGACATTAGAAAAATCAATCAGTCGCGAAGCGGGTATCAAGTTTCCGTGCGCGTCGATTAGATATCCTTCTTACGAAACCTCACGCAAAAAGTATGAATAAATTAATTAATGTATGCGAACGCGCGCTGTGGAATATATTCATACGCGCGTGTGTAATAGGCGAAAGAAACTTTGGTGGCTAGAAAATACTTATCGTAACGCTGTTCGGCTCTCGGCGGGGATGAGCCGGGGAACGGTACCGGCGTCTCGATTTTGACACTCGCGCGGTAGGTAGGTGTACGCAGCCGAGAGTCGAGGAAGATTTGTATGCTGAAGAGGCGAGCCGAGAGGAGAGGGAGCTGCGAGAGATAGGACGATCGGACCGATACCCGTTTTCGTGCCGGCTTCGTTTAAAATTCACGTTTCAATTAAGCCTCCACTTAACGTCTATTCGGGACTGCCGAATGGCCGATAACTCCGGCTATACGGCGAGCGAGTTTATAATTTCGCGTAAACGCGTGCTTGCGCCCCGCAACTTTCAGACTAATGATACCTCTCCGGAGCTGCGGAGTCGTGTGCGTCGCTCGCGTGGGTGGAGTGGAGCCACTAATACCGTTTCGTCGTCGTCCTAGCGGCCCACGCGCATCTAATCTCCCGATCGGAAAAATCAATCTTGTCGAGGAGAGGGAAATTCCGATAAATCACGGAACGAGCGCCGAAGTAGAAAGCGGCCGACTATGGCCAGACGCCAAGTTAGTAACGAGAGTAGAGAGCCTCGGTTTTCACAGAGACAAAAAGCCATTGGCGCGACGTCAGTCAGTGGGCCGCGAGCTTCCAGTACACGACACCTTAGCGAAGGACGAGTCTATTAGTGGGGAGTAACTACCGACTCTCTCCTGGAGCAGCTCTCGCTATCTTCGCATATCGCCTCGGCCCATCAACATTCCTTATCGGCATGCGATAATAATTTATTACCGCGAGCGCGCGGCCAGTCTCGCCTCCCGCGAGAGAGCTGCTCCAGTCTCGCGCGCCGCCGAGAGAATAGAAGCTGTGGATATGTCGTGATGCCCCCGCCCCTCTCCCTGGCTACCAGCGGAGCTTTTCCGAGGGAGCAGCTCATCAAGAAGCTCCGCGGACCGAGAAAGAAAGAGGATAGATCGACCGCGAGATTAGGTAGCTGCGAAGCTGAGCCACCGCGCGGCTTCTCACTCTCCTTCTCTCTCTCTGTCTGTCTGTCTCTCTCTCTCTCTCTCTCTCTCTCTCTCTCTCTCTCTCTCTCTCTCTCTCTCTCTCTCTCTCTCTCTCTCTCTCTCTCTCTCTCTCTCTCTCTCTCTCTCTCTCTCTCGTGAGGAGCGAGGCGCGAATCTTTGTCTCGCCCTCTTCCATTAACGGCTCGGCCGTAAAGATGATTTAAAGGCCGAAACCGGGAATTAGTTGGCAATCGCGAGGCGTCCGAATGAATCCGAGAGAGCTGCCTCCGAGGCGATGATTTCAATGTTTTTATCTCGCGCGTAATGCTCGCCCGATCCCATCGCGAATTCGCATCGACTGATACGCTACTTATGTCACCGACGCAGCTGTCCTCTATTTTTTCTCAATCACAGCAGGTGCTCGTTGCAACAAACGCGAACGAGAGCATCGAGGAAAAAAGTGTTTTCTTCCGTTCGGTTCGTCCTCGAAAATTCCGAGAGCCGCGAGGAAGGAGAACGGCAACGCTGCGAGTTTTCGCGACAGATCAGCGAGGGATCTCCCAGCGGCAGCGGCGGCAGAGAAAAAGAAAAAGGAAGAGGGAACAGCGCGCGTCGAATCGCGCCGTCCGATAAAACTCGCAAAATACGGAGCTACCGAGTATTTCGGAGTGGCTCGTAAAGAGCGTCAAAGCGTCGGTCGATTCGATCAGCGCTCGGCCGTTGCCGAGAGCCCTGCGCGCGCGCCTACCGTAAATATCGAGAAAGCACGATAGAAGCGGCCTCGCAAGCGCGCAGTCTTTGGCGAAATTTTGATTATACGCTACATGCACCGGCGTCGCTGTTCCCGTCGAGATATTTCGGCCGCTCGTTTCTTCGATTCTTTATGCGCCGCACAAGATCTTACGAGGAGATAGCGCGCGACGGCAGCCGAATTAATCAACGCTTTTCGGGCGCTTCAGCAAAGCGATGATTAACTTTCGACTTATTGCTCGTTGCCCTATTATTCGCAGCATCATCGCTTGCCGCGGGCACACGTGCGCGAGTTGGCCTAGGCCGCGGCTGTGGCTTGGAACGCCTTCTTCCGCGCACACGTACAGTCTCCGACGCTCGGCGCATTGCAAAAACTTTAATCGCACGCTCCGACCGTAAAAGCTCTCCTTCGCCTGCTGCTGCTGCTGCTGCACTGACTCTCAGCTTTGTACGCGCTCGCGCACAGCCGCCGCCGCGAAATGAGGTAACGACGCGGCCAAAAAAGCCTATGCCTCGACGCGAATGTTTTATGCCCGACCGCAAATGCAATCTACGCTCTCTTCCTCTCCCTCTTGCACGGCCCCTGCAACACGACGAAAGTCGACACTCGCTGACGGCCCACGACGCGCGGCCGTGTACACACCGGACGCTGCGACTCGAAGCGAAGGTATTGCTCTCTACTCCTTCTTGTGCTGCGGAGCAGCCTTGTTTTCGACACTCGCGCGGGCAAAAAGTCTCCGGCTTTTTGCCTCGCTCCTTACCAAGCTCCTCGCGCTCGATTTCACCGACTGCGTGCGCAATGGCGACGCAGGCTTTTCTCTCGCATAAACTGCACTCACTAATTGTTATAGCCAATCTCTCTCGTGTGCACATCCTCCGACTTGTTGCTGCAGCGCGGGAAGCGAGACGAGCCTTCTAATTAAATTCTCAGCGTTGTGCGGTCGATACCGCAAATGCAACGTGATGATTTCGCTGAGAAGCTCGCGGTAATCTCGCGGGGAAATAAAGTTGCGGAGAGGCAGACGACTCTTTTCCAAACCGACTACTAACGAGCTGGCGAAAATTCAGCGAGGTCCAACAACCCCGGCGAGACTGCAGGCGAGTTTCTCCGTCTGCTTGTCCGGCCGCGTGCGAACCGGAGAGCTGGGAATGCGCCTGCGCGTACACAGGTTTGCTTCCCGAATGATCAATTCACAAAGTTGGCGTAATCAGTTGACTAGCGACTTTAGACGCGCGCAGTTGTGGCATGAGCGGTTGAAGCAGTAGGCCAGGAAAGACAGTTTTTTAATATATGTCACACCTGCACTTTCTAGACTCGGAGAAAAAGGAAGAGTGCCTGTGCGCCATTAATTGTCGGTTGTCGGTTGAGGCCAGTTTTGGCTATTGATATCGCTCTAGCGGTCAACACAAGTTCTTAAAATAAAAACATTTGATGACGAAATAACGAAATACACCCTGTTGCGCGGTAAAATGAACAGCCGATCAACGATTGAATAGAACGACTACCGTGTCTTTTTGGAGAAGGATGCTTCAATTTTATTCCTCCGCTAATTGAAATTCAACGATTCAGCGAAAAGGAAAGCTGCATGTACTTGCGACTGCGGCGGCGTCCTGTTTTCTTCTCAATTATAAAGGTTCTTTAATTAAAAGCTGCAGACCAGCGCGCGTTTAAGAGGAAAAGGCGGTTGGCGCGCAATTTGCGCGTGCATATCGTAATGGCGCGGGGAAAAGCACTTATTTTGCATAAACAATGCTCTTCAGCCATAAAGTCGGACAAGACTCGCGGCGAGGCGCCAAAGGGGCTACTTTGGCGCTGCTGCAGAAAATACAAATGATTTCCGGGCATGCGCTCGTTGTCGCAATATATCATTCAATTAGCGGCGCATGAATATGCGCGTGACTCGTCGAGGTCCAGCGGCAGCTTCCTTTTTCTCTCCCTCTCTCTCTCTCTCTCTCTCTCTCTCTCTCTCTCTCTCTCTCTCT
>QLSS01000151.1:97382-122849 GCA_024372645.1 Trichomalopsis sarcophagae | reverse complement strand
CTCTCTCTCTCTCTCTCTCTCTCTCTCTCTCTCTCTCTCTCTCTCTGCGTTGCCGTGTTTTGCTGCCGCGCCACTGCCGAACAATTATCGACGCGAGGACCCGTATGTGCGGCGCTTTCGGGGGGCACACGCGGATGTTGCGTAGGAAAACAAGGAAAAAAGGAACGAGTGGTAGCGCGCGAGCGAATCACCCACTCCCCGCAATGATTTCCATCGACCGCCTCGAGTGAAAATCCGAGGGAGAGAGAGCGCGCAGCACGTTCGCAAACACACACACACACACACATGCGCGGCGCGAGGAATGGGCCCGAGGGAACATACCTTCGCGACTAATTAATGAACGCTGCTCCAATCAATTTACATTTTACGAAGCGGCCAAGCGCAGCTACCGGCTGCTACACGGACCCGCGCCTCTAACCAAAGTACTCTCACTCGTGCGCCACGATATGGGCTTTAGGGGGTGTCGGGTGTGAACGCGGCCGGTGTGTATGTGTATGTTGGCTTCGTTAGCGCCTGCAACTGAACAACGCTGCTCGGCACTCTCTCTCTCTCTCTCTCTCTCTCTCTCTCTCTCCCTCTGCAGTGTGTACTCGCGTCTTCGAACTACCCGGCGTGTACCTGGTCTCCGCCGCACCTTCTCCCCACCGTGGTATACATTATAGAGGAGGAGGCGGGGGGCTGACGCAAAAAGCAAATAGTCCTCGCAACTACGACGAAATTCCACGGCTGTGGGAGATATTCCAGCGCAGGCTTCCTTGCGCGATTTACAGCGACGCCGGCTGCCTTACAAGAGGATGCCTCCACCGCAAAAAATACCCTCTCGCGCGCACTGCTGATTATGCAACGAGCGCAGAGCGTATAATGCATAAATGCGCTCTCCGCCTATTCGATTCTTACTTTGTATCCTGCAGGTCTCGCTTTTGTTCACCGAGTATCGAGAACAGATCGATTGAACGAAGTGTGTTATATAGCCACCCGTGCTTCGAGACGGAACCAACGGGACTGCTGCGGCAGTATCGACGTTTTCGAATCGGAATGCGTCGCCGGCTCGGTGAGCTCGAACTTTGCTCTCCCGCGAAGCCACGGCCGGATGTCGAGATGTGGATTCAATAACGGCAATGAGCGATATGGGCTCCATCTCGAGCAGCTGCCGCACAGAGGAGCGATATAGCGATGCACGGCGGATCAAACTGCACAATGCGGACTCGATATCTCGACTGAAAGAGCCGGTCGGTGATCGCTCACCCGATAGCGCGAAGCTTTCCACGAGCCAAACGGCGTCCGTTAATTGATTCACATCGTGATCCTGTCTTTGTAGATTTTCAAACTCATTCCGTTAGCACGAGCTCTGGAGGGACCGATGAAACGGAGAACAAGTATATCCACCAGCTCGGCTTCGCTTTAGCGCGGGTGGTCAGCCTCGCGGAATCGGGGGAATAAAGCGACGGCTCGTACCGAGAAATTGCGATGGCTCAGCTCTCGAGCGCAGTCAATAATCGCCGTTCGATGCATCCCACATCGTGCGGCAAATTGCGTTTCAGTGAAAATTATAACTCTTAAACGGCCGTTGTGGGCGCCGTTGCGGGCGGAAAAATCGGGCCGATCCTATCTGAGTCGATTTACTTCGGAATCAAGTGCAGGCTGCGCAAGCATCGGGAAAGAGTAGAAGCGAACCCATGTAATTGAATGTTCATCGAGAAAAAGGCAACGAGCCAATCATTGCGGCTGATTAAGAGAGGCAAATAAGCTAGAGAAAATCGCGCGTTTCGAGGAACATTTTCAATCGGCGCCGACGAGACCGGCCACCCAAAAAGGACGAGGCGGACGAGGGGGATGACGATGAGAGAAGGTGCTCGACTCGGCATTCCACTCCTCCTAATCGCGGTAATTAAATCTTAACCTCCGGAATTAATGACGCTTGACATCGCCGGTTTATCGCGAGATTATTACCCTCGCTCGCTCGGCTCTCGGCTCTTTCCCTGCGTGCGCTTTAATGATCGCCAGGCTCAGCCTCGCGGCCAATTATTGTTTCATCCAGGCAATTATTGTTCGATGTTTATGCGTGCGCCTTTCCTCTCCTCTATTCGTCCTCTATTCGCCTGGCCGATTTTACGACGTTTCCGCGCGCGCACTTGCGCGAGAGTCGAGCTAGCCGTATAGAGCCGCGTGACGTAACGCCTTTTTCCGCGCGGACGAGTAAACAAGCGCACAAGCTGCTCGTCTCGTTTTTCGAACCGATCCGCCTAAGTACGAGCGACGCCGAGCGAGTGCACGCACGAAGTAGGTTCTGATTGCGATGATAATAAGAAAGAGAGATCCCTATCTCGGATCGCCGCGCATATCATTAGCCGCGCTGACAATTTATTCGCGCCGCTGCTCGATATTGCCGGATATTAGCTCGCCCGGACCCTAACTAACTCGCCTCTCGAACCCGCAAGTGCATCCAAATTACTCTTTCGAAATAAGGCGGGAGTCGAAAAAGCTGTCATCGTCCCCGCGACAATCGGCTAAACCGCCGGCGAGAAATGACTAGGCTCGAGTGTTTCTCGAATTCCGCTCGTAAAAGAGGCAGGGGCGTAGGATTGCCGCCGCGGTCATGCTCAATAGCGCGGCCATATGTGCCGTCGATAATAAGCGGAAACCGATTCGACAGCGCGGCAGCGTGGCGTACGCGAGCCCTCTAATTAAAAAGAAAGTCATTAAACGCCTGCCGTTATAAGGAGTAGATCGACTCGTTTATACTCCCGTATGGCTGCGTATCAGAACTGACAGGGACAGTAGCGCTGGGCGGTGGGCATTGTCGCTGGCACAATACACGCGGGCAGAAGAACCAAACGCGAGTAGGAGAGAAACATGACGTACACGCTCATTATAATACGCTTGCGGCGTAAAAATAGTCCTATTTTTGCGCATATAAGGGGGCCGCGTGGCAGCGCAGCAGCGGGAGATCGGTTCTTACAAAAGGTACGTGTCAAGCTCTCCGGCTCTCAAGGATGCAGCGAGCGCGGGCAAGACAATTGAAAAGCTTGAGCTTTTATTTTCGGCCGGCGAGGGCAGCAGCCGTCCAATTACGAGCTCTCCTTGTCGTCGGCGTGCGCGCGCGGAGCTGCGCCACGCATATATGCAGGCTGACGGCGAGGATCGCTGCACTGAGAGAAACGGGCAGCGCGAGGGACGCTATAGCGGTGGCCGCTGCTGGCGCGCGCATATTAAAATGCGATCCCATTTATATGCGGTGTAAGCAATAAATCCGCTCGCTGCCAGCGCTCTTTCTCCCTTTCGCCTCACCGCGGCTGCGATTGTGTTTATCTGAAAAGTTTTGTCGTCGCTGCGCGGCTACCAGGCCGATCCTTATCGCGAGCCATTGTGAGCTCGAATCGTGATTCCAAGCTAGAGCAGCGAGCTCTGAAAATATCCCCCGCGTTTTCACTCTCGATGCCCCCTTTTCAATAAGCTGCGTATTCAGTTTCCTATTGCAATAAGCAATCGTAAAGCGCCGCGCGGATATTAAGAGTCGCTAATTAGAAGAATAATGGGCTTCGGCATGGGAAAGGTGTTGATCGCGCGAGAAAGAATAGCTCTCGGCGCGCTCGGCGTGTACATATAGTAGCAGACACAAAGTCAGTGTAGGCGGATATTTATGCGCGTTTATACTGCAATTTTATCTCGACTCCCGATCGCGGTTCGCGCGCTCGCGCTCAGTTTTTAAGCTTTCCAAGTCAAGTGGAATTTCGCGCGAGCGCGCTGAATATATTCTATTTTTACGAATGGAAATGAGCTGGCTTTCGGAACTGGATATTTTAAATAGACAACTTGTGTGTGTGTGTGTGTGTGTGTGTGTGTGTGCGCGTATGCAGGAGAGAGAAGGGGCGACGCGGTTCGCACAAAAGAACGAAGCAAAAATTCGTATGTAAAACCACTTTAACGAGCACTTGTTTAATGCCCGCTTGCTCGCGGAATTCTTCGCGCCAGGCGCTTAACGCCGCGTCGCTCGTGCGTAAATACGCTATCGCTCTTTCTGAATTATTAATTGTTTGAGTACTCGCCTTTATCTCGCCGTGTCAACTGCCCATACTTACGAGACGTTCGGCAAGTATTTTTCGCTTTTTACGCGTCTCGTGGTATACCCGCAGCAGTCTCATGATACTTGTATCCGCGATCTCTATGCAAATGCCGTCGGCTGTCGTGCGTAAAATTAAGTTTCAATTTAGCCGAACATGATTGTTGATTTTAACGACGACGCCAACGCCAGTCGCTCGTTTCGCTCGCGCGTATATAAAAAGCCGCAGCTCCAAACGTAGTATCGGACTCGAAATTCCGTATTCCAGGAGTCGCGATATAAGGAGGTGAATATCAGGTTCCAAGCCGAGGAGGCTCGTCGGGTCCTCGGAAGAGAGAACAACGCACGTATCAAAGATGGCGTGGTATTCGAGTCGCGAGCGCCTCGCAAACCGTGTGTGCCCAGTCTACGAGGCGAAAAACCCGCGCTCGTGCCTGGCGATCTTCCGTGCTGTAACCCCCGCGAGCAGGAGCAGTCGAACGGAAATAGCGAGCTCGAAGGATCGCGATTCTCCGGCGACGACTCTATCTCACCGCGGAATGCGGAACAGCCGAGATGCGAATCACTTTAACCCCTGCGACGACTTTTCTTTCCCTCGCTGCTCTCCGTCGCTATAACACGGTATTATATAGAAGTGTTTACATTGGAAACTGCGCTGAGCGCGATCCGCGGCGATTTGCGGCTGCGAGCTCGCTGCGGGCATAATTCAATGCGATTTCATTACGAAGCGCGTGTACTGCTCGGGAAGTGGCTTCGAGTCTTAAACTTTATCACTGCGCGCTCGGGCGGCTGGCATTAAAACAATCGTGTTAAATAAATTAGTACATGGACGAAACTATTAGACCGGTTCGCGGGGCTTGTAAAAAGGCGCAAGTGGTTATGGAGAGCGTGTAAAGTGTACGCATCGAGTTCGACTGTGCGCAGCGCGTTACAATGTCTGCGCGTCGTGATGCTCCAGGAACATAAGGTATAACGTATCGAAGGGAATCGCGGCGGGACAGGGCGGGACGGGAGCGTCTCATTAAGAGGCCGTGCACTGCTGGGGCTTCTGGTGAACTAGCGGTGCTCGAAACGCTGCTCCCGAGATAGCTCGGCGGCCAGCCTCGGACAATGAGGACTCGCAGAAGTTTTTTCCTGGCTCTAATTAACGTTGATAGTAATTAACATAAATACCAGTGCTCTCGCGGCCCGAGAGAGGGAGGCGAAGATCCCCGGGAGCGATTCCCCGCTTATCTCTCGATTTAGAGCTAATCGCCGGGCCCTTTCCCGTTGTGGGGGCTGCTTAGCCGCCCAACCGCAATACGAGACTCACCTGCAAAAGACAAAATAGCAAAGTGAATCAACGGACTCGAGGCGAATACCAGTTTGATTTTTCGGAATCGCTTCGTCTCCGACGAATTTATACTCTCACTTTCTACGCTGCGAGATTCACTCGGTCGCTCTCAGGACTCTCTCGGGCGTTATGACGCGATCAATTCGCAGTGTATTTTAATAAGTGCGAGAGTAGGTAAAACTGGTTTCGCGCACGCGCGGGCGAATTTACACCTTACGAGCGGCATAAACAATGCTCACGCGCACGCGCTCTCGTGCATTTTTAGTACAAGTTAATGAAATCTTCGTATAAATTGCTTTATTAAAGCAGCCCCGGGGAAACGCACTTGCTGGAATCCAAAGGCATTCGAACGACTTTTTGCCGTGTTTTGCGCTCGTGCAGTGCGCCAAGCGACGAGGAAATTGCATGCTATCACGAATCTGTCGTAAAATAATTAGCTCGAGGTAATGTGTCGCGGCGGGAGAGTGGGGGCAGAGCGGAAAGGTACAAAGATTTTTTCGCTTGCTATACGTTTACGGCTCTCGACTGTACTGCACGCGGGAGAACGAGGAAGTCGATAACAATGCACCGACCTTTTATTTCAACGCGCACAATGTATGGCGGATAGTGCTTATCGGAATTAATTAGCATAATTTCTGAAAAAACAGCAGCGGCCCCGGACCAAATTACTAGGAGCAATAAGGATTCGCGGATGAACGAGTTTCGCTGATATGTCCGTCTCTTCCCTGCGGACGAGTCTGGCTCCCACATAGCGGCAACGGCGGCAAGCGGGGGCGAGCGAGGGCGAGGGGCCAGGCTCCGCCAAGGGCAAGGCGGAGCAAGAGGAAGAAGAGGACAAGAGGCAGAATAAGAAGAAAAGAAGGAGCACTAGTAGCAAGAGGCTCATTAGCCTACAGCCTCGCTAATGAAAGCTCGTTACTCGGGCGCGAGTGCGCTGTGTTTGCCCGGTGACTTAGTATTCGCGTGCGCGCCACCCTCGCGCGTTCCTTCTTTTCAGGAGACGCTGCGCTGCGCGAGTGCACGGCCGCTTATCTCGCCGCGCGGATCTAACTTGATTGGGTGCGAGGTACAAGCCGATCCTTCGCGCCGGCCTAGTAGCACCGCGACGACGTACAGCCCAAGATTTCCAACAACCGAACGACCTCCGATACCTCTGCCACCTCCGCGTACTCGCGCTCCTCTTGACGTTCACGTGCGCATGAGCTCCTTCTGTGCATTTATTAAGCATCCCGCTTTCGCATCGTTCGAGCCGAAAACGTTTCTCACAATCGCGAGACGAGAAAAGGCCGGCCGCAAGATTACAAAGCCCAGCGTTTCCCCGGCTTGGATGAAAGGTGCCTCCCGCGCTCTCGCGCTCGAGGGTGGCGCGCGACGAGCCTCTTTGCACCTCGGCGGCTTTACGGCCCCACTAAGTGTGCCCTAGCCGAATTTCCCTCTCCTCCGCCGCCATAAAACCCGCAAGCCTACATCGCTGCGTGTCAGCATTCTACTCGGCGTTCGAGGGCTGCTTGCCTCACCCGCAGCAGCCGAGGATTCGCAGCGAGAGGAGACGGCTTTTCGTGCACGTGCGTCAATAGAGAGAGAAGAAGATAAAACGAAATTCTCGCTGTTTTTACGGCCCCTCTCTTGCGCGGGTCGGACCGCGTTTTCGGAATTCGGTTTCGCACCTGATAAGCGCGCTTCAATTTATTCCTCGTCGCTCCTGCTCCTAGAAGCTCGAACGAAGAGGATAAACTTATCGCGGCGCAATTGGCACCTCGCGCGTGCGTCACTTTTCGCACGGGTTTGGCCCATGAAATATTTGCGCAACACCTGCTGCCGCACGCGCTCTAATTGCGGGTAACGGCGAAAAGCGAGCCAAAACTTGGGGCGCAGAATTGATAAAGGCAGAAAAATAGCAGGACTGCGCGGGAACGCTCGCGCCTGCTAGTGCAGAGCTCAAATAAGAAAGAGGGAGCAAAGCTGCAGCAAGGCAAAGAGTTTCGCTCGGTCGAGCGCGCGAGAAAGGAGCCGGCCAGCCAGCCAGTCAGGCAGGCAAGCAGCAGTCTCGGACGTTATTAGTCCGGGAAGATGGCGCGGCGCAGCTCCCACCGTATTATTACTCGCAAAATGGCTCATTATTATCATTATTATTTCATATTCCCCGAGAGAGAGAGAGAGAGAGAGAGAGTGCTCGGCCGAGCCGAGTCCACGAGCAAAACGTGCGCGAAATTAATATAAATAAAAGTTCGCAGCGCCGAGAGGAGCCGAGGAACGGTAGAGAGAGATGAAGAGCTTCCGAGCATCGAGGAGAACATTTTCGTGCGTACAGTGTAGAGATCTCGATAGGCGCTGCCGCTGAATATCGCGCGATAGAAGCGCGCGACAAGCGAGCTCCGAAGTCAGAGAGAAAGGGAGCAAGCGAGCAGGGTGGTGGACTGGCATTAACAATAATTATTGGTTCGAGCCTCCGTCCACGATCTCTCGAATCTCGAGATCACAAGTGAGATCAATTACGTCGGTCTGATTAGCTCGCTGCTGCTGCTACTCGATGGGAGTAGCCCTCGCGCGCCTGATGCAGTTTACGGCTTCTACGCGCTGCATCTTTATCGTTATTACAAGTGCGCATTACGCAAAGCCAATCTCACGCGCATCGGGATTCCTGCTAAATTTCAGTGCAATTTGCAGCGCGCGAAATCTCGCGATCGAATCGCGCGTCTATGTGTACACAGTACGGAGAAGTTTGTTTTGAGCGGCGGCGGATCCGTTATCCAAGACACCGACACAGTTCCGTGCGTTGTGATTGGCCCGAGCGCCTCACAGATGAGAGGTCAGTTCGGCGGCGCGAGATGCGTGCGAGCAGATACACACACTGGCCTTTATACAAAGGAGTGCAGGAGGAGAGAAGCAAAAAGGAGCTAGAGAGCGGCGGAAGGTGCTTATACCTACCCCCATAAATTCGCCGCGCGATACTTTACGACGCAGCACCGCCCCGTGTCATTATCGCGTACATGTGAGGGGGGAGTGGGAGGAGGAGCGCAGCAGCGATACAGCCGAGCGCTCTCGCACGCGCGAGCAGCGGCATTTTTCCGAATGTTAACGACGCGCTACCGCTGCAGCGCGCACTTTTCGGTTATTACAGTGCAAGTGGCGAGCGCGGCGGAACATTGCTTAACGGTGTCGTGAAAATTGCGATATACGCGCGCTAATTGTAATTTCCAAGTTGTTTAATTCCCCGCGCGCGGGAGAGGAGCCGGAAAATCGTGCGGCGGCCGCGCACAATCAAGCGGCTTTTGTTGCTTCCTCCGCCGCGTAAAATTACGTTTTAAGAGTTGCAGGAAACGTGTCAGCTCCGGAGAGAGAGAGAGAGAGAGAGAGAGAGAGAGAGACGCCGATATGCGGCACGCAGCTGCGAGTGAGAGAGCGCGAGAGAAAGAGAACATTACAAGGCGCAAGAATGCACTTTCAGTGTCGTCGCTCCTCCTCCTTTTTTATCGCAACTACCCGGCAAAGCAAAAGGAGGAGAATCTCGATCGCTAATTAGACTCCCCTGAAGCCTCCGTCGCTCCGCGGCGTGCAATACGGCGGCGCAACCGCAGACGTCGAAATAAAGAGCCGCGAGGCGATAAAACGATTCAATAAAGTCCACTTTTCTCCGCGCCGCGCGCGGGAGCGGCTAAGAGCGATTTCTCGGAAACCGCACTTGCGCTCTCGGAATGGACGTTCCGGGGCGAGAGAGAGAGCCTCTCCTGATTAGCGGAGACGTAATGACAGTAATGGTGTGTGGCTTTATCGCGGCACGATCCCGCCCGAGATGCTCGGCCCGATCGCGGTGAAGCTCATATAAATTAAGAAATCGCAATCTTTTAGCGGCTATTGCGGCCGATTCCATTCCGACATGTCACCGGAACAAAACAAAGCCGCGAACAAGTGACTCTATCTCCTCGCCATGGTAGGACATATCGGATTACGTGTTTTGCATCTCCCAGGAATTCTTGAGAGCTGGCGAGCAAAAGAGAATAAGAGCCTCGCAGAAATGAAGAAGAAAATAAGAGATAAGTGTGCTCGCTGTGTTGTGTGTACAACTGTAGACGGATGCGGTACAAGCATATCATGCGCGCGCGCGGCGGGGCCCACCACCGCTGCTTTTATTGCTGCACGGCAATAAGAACGTGGAAAGGAAATCCGAGACTGAGATACAGATAGAAAGCTCCGAAAGAGAGAGAGAGAGAGAGAGAGAGAGAGAGAGAGAGAGAGAGAGAGAGAGAGAGAGAGAGAGGAAACAAGAGAATATCGAGATTAAGTAATAAGCGTGGAAAATTGAGAAGCGCTCGGCACACACACACACTCGCGGATGAATGTAATCATATCGACTGTTACGCGTGAGCATGTGAATCGGCGCGCTTTTCTCTTGGAAATCGAACACACTTCCTTCGATCCCCGGCATCGACACGGGGGATATCTGATGCACTCGCGGGAAACTTTATCCGAGCACGCATGATTCACGCAACGACTGTGCGCAGGCAGTCAATCTCTCCGCGCGCTTCTTTTGAAGCAATTTATCCCGCGGAAAAAATAAATTCCCGACGCTCACTCTCTCCGTCGCATATGTGCACAAGAAAAACAGGAACAGCGCTCTAGCGTTTAGCGGCGCTTTAAGAGCTGGTTATATTCGCTGCATATATAACGTAACAGGGTTTTAATCAATAAAATAAGAGGATCCGCCGCGCGCTCTTCTCTCCCTCTCTCTCTCTCTCTCTCTCTCTCTCTCTCTCTCGAGTCGGAGAGAGAGAGAGAGAGAGAGAGAGAGAGAGAGAGAGAGAGAGAGAGAGACTCTGTAATAATTACAACGGAGAATTATGAGCGGCACTGCCCGATTGGATCTGTATAAGCGGAGCGTTGCGCGCGGCCGCTCTTTATCCCTTTTTCGTTCGCCCCGCGCATACGTCTTTCGCACTCGCGCTGTGCATTTCGAGGCTCTTCTTCTTCTTCTTCTACTTCTCCTCCTGCTCGGCTCATCATTTTCTGCTTCGCCCGAGTATACAGCGAGCCGTCAGCTGCGTCCTTGAAGCGGAGCCTCGTGTGTGTGGCTCCGTGTGCAGCTTTCGCGCTGCGCACATCCTAAACCATAACTCGGATGCTTGCCCGGCTGAGTCACGCGATAATCGGAAAGGAGCGCTTCTCCGGGAAATACGCTCGACCGGCATTGCGTATGCAAACGAAACGAGACACGCGACCTCCACGAAAAGTGCACGTTCAAGCTTTCCATTATATCGATTACCCGTACTTCATTTAAGGCCTCGCGGATTCCAGGGAGTCTGTCAACTTACACAGCGCGAGTATTAATAACAATCCGCCGCGCGCCGCGTACGTTAATCGATTTTAATCGAGAGCGCTCGCGCCGGAAAGTTCATTTTCGAATTTTTGCGGGCGTACCTGCACAGCGGAGAGCTGTCGCGTCAGGAGCCGGGTCGAGCGAAAAAACGCCCTTGATGCAGGTATATTACTGCTCCGGTTTAGAATGTCGTTTTTCCGATATACACGAGGCGCGTGCGAGCGCGATGGCTACATGTACGCAGTACGCCGCAGCGTATGGGTGGATGCGTGCGTGCGCGAAAATTAATGACTCTTTCCTGCTCGTCCCCGCCGCCGCTCTGCCCATATCTCTTTCTCACTTGAGCCGCCCGAAGGAGGCTCAAGTGAGAAAGAGATATGGGAGCAGCGCTGCCGCAGAAATAAAGCAAATAGCGCCGCGAGAGAGATACTCGCCGAGAAACGTCGATAGGGAAAAGGAGCTCTCTCGAGTTCTGCGCGTATAGCGAGCTCCGGTTATATTCACGGTTGCGTGCGCGCGCACTCCGCGCCTTAATTAATATTCAATTCCCGATTTTGATTGTAATTAAACAATAATGCCGTGGAATAATGATTCATTGCGAGTAATTGGGAAATATGCCGAGAGTTGTAGGTATACACGCGGTGGTCCCCTTCTACTGTTTGCATTTTTGCCGTCGAGCGATTATCCGACTGTGATCGCCACAAAGAAACGTCCGTAAAACGCTCCACTTCGCTACTGCGTACGACATAGCTATATTATCAGTAGACAGTAAAAATTCTCGTACGCTTCGTTAATTTTATAGTTTCAATGATTTTACGCGACCGCGCGCGGCGGCAGCTCATTATGACTCTCGTAAATCATAGTAATGATACATTTTTGCCCTTTTTACTCCTCGTCGTTTATCAAGCTGTCGTGAAGTTCTTTTGCCGAATACGATGCGCGCGATCCATATCTAGTTCCATTTATAATGGATAAGATATAGATACAACTTTAATCGCGCGCGCGCATGGGCTTTCGAGAGAGCAAGGCACTCAGATCGCTCGAGCGTATTCCGCGCGAAAAGGAAGAGAGAATGCGTTTACAGCGATGAATAAGTAAATTCATCCCGCGATGATTTGCTTTTAAATGCTTCGAGCCGGAGCTTCCGCGCGATTTTGATAACTTCCAAGAGTCGAGTCTCGCAGGGAAAATAAAGTCGGTCTATTAAAGCGGAATCGCTGAAAAAGGAGCGACGGGACTTGAGCAAAAATGGAAACGCCAACGCGGTGCGGTAGATCCCTCTCCCATTTCCCATGACGTTTCTCGCTCGGCTACTGGCTCCTTGAAGACTCGATGTTATTAATTATTATATCGCCCGTTAATTAATGAGCGCCTTCCGGTCGGCGACCGAGGCTCTGCCGTGCAGTGCCGCTTCCTTTTTCTCCCTCGTTTCGCGTATAGCCAGGCAGTTAAAGCCCGATCGACGACGAGGGCATCCTCGTAATGCCCAGCGAGATTACGAGCCGGGGCTGCGAAATAGCGTCGGATGTAAAGACAAAACGTACACGTAAACTTTGCCCGGCTCCGAGAGCAATAACAGCTACACGAGAGGATGAGAGGTTATAGCGGTAGAAGCAATATTCGTTATCTGCAGCGAGCGCAAATGCGCTTAAACGATCGAGTGGAAGGAAACTGTTAAAATGAGATAGCAATAACGCGAAAGCTCGGGCCGATGTAGTCTTCTGAAAATAATTAATCAAAGATGCGCTATCTCCCGAACCTTTCTGTTTATACTGCGCTCGAGATTCTGAATTTCGAGTGGTTCGTTACACATTTTATAGGCTGCTCACTGTGCCAACAAGCCGTGGAGCGTCAGCGGCTGAGGGGGGGGGGGCGAGAGGGAAGTGAAGAATCGGAGACGAGGCGAGCGATCAAAATTACACGACGCAAAATTCCTCACTACCAATCAGCAGCGTCGGGATAATTAAACGAGGGATTCCAGATAGGATCTCGCGGGAGGGGCAGGCGTGGCCCTCTATACTCGCTCTATCTCCCTTCGCTCTGCCCGACACGAGCTGAGAGCCGCAGCAGCAGCAGCACAAAGAGCCAAGCACCAAATCAGCCGAGCTTATTACGAGAGGGCGAGAGAGAGGGAAGCGCAAACTGTTTCACTTTGGAACTCGTGCGTACACGGAGTCTCAAGTTCATGCCGCGTCTAACAACGGCGGCGCATTCGCATCTCCCCCGAGCCGGTGTATAATGGTCAGTTTCGTCACTGACAAATCGGCGTAATCGCCGGCTGCTAGCCCTCGCGTCTATATAATTATGCGCGCGGCCGAGATTAACGTCAGCACCTTCCGAAGGAGACAGCGAATAAAAGCTTCTCTACTGTAGCGCTGCCGACTTTCTCAGATTTTTACCGGATTTGCTCTACGGCACGGAACGATAATTGGCTTATTACTTGCGTTTTACTCTTTCCCGCCGAAAAATGCTTTCTTCTCTTCCCCGCGCGCCATCAGATAAACTCGCAGGTGCAGTTGAATACAGTCTTCAGGGCGAAGGGCTCGATATCGTTCTCCTCGATCTCCCGTCTTCGTCACAATGGACGACGCTGTGCTTATTTTTACTCTCTCTCTCTCTCTCTCTCTCTCTCTCTCTCTCTCTCTCTCTCCCTCTCTCTCTCTCTCTCTCTCTCTCTCTCTCTCTCTGTTTGTTGAAAGCAAAAACTGGTAACGATAGAACAAGTACGTTTCGGTGATCGACGGCTCGTTCGGCATCACAAAGTCCACCTACAACGCACAGCCGGCGTAGAGAGCGGCGGCCTTCCACGCGTCTCCTTTGTCCAAACACGCCTAAAAGGCCAAATATTTAAGAGGCCTTCTCAACTCCTGCGCGCTCGAGTAAATAGGAGGAAGGCATGGCGCGTCGGCGCGCCTTTAAATAATGGTACACATCGGCTCAGCGCGGACGAACCACAAACGTGACTCCGTCTCTCGCCAGCCTACGCGGACGACGGCTCGATAAACAGCACCTGAGTACTTATTTAGATTCGCGTAACTCTCGACTTGGTGGATGTTCTGGAGCATTGAACCAGCGTATAAATTGTCTCCCGGCGATGGCCGCGTGAGTGCTCGCGAGAGAAAGGGCCAATACGAGACTTCTCTCTATACCTGTCGATTTCCGAAAACGTTAGATAAAGACAAACTTTCGAAAGCCGAGAGAGGATGCCCCGCGTGCCTCGAGCAAGAGCAGCCGCGTCTTCATAATACATATCGCCTTACGTTTGCTCGGGTCTCATAAAGGCAGCCTCGAACCGAGGGAAAAAACTATTATTATAAAACGCCGGTCCGCTCGCTTAGAGAAGATTGAGCTAAGAGAAAAAGGCGCGTATGTATGCTCAACGCACACGAAGCCACACGAAGAGGGACCACCATCGTTTCAGCGGCAGGTAATACACAAAAAGTTTGATCAGTGCGCCGGCAGCTTCGACTAGATGCGATAACACACAGGAATTCCAATGTTCTCTCTCAAATCGAATAGGTGTATAATACATTCTCTCAGCGCGCCGCTTTATCTCGGGAATTCCGTCTGATGAATGTGAGGCGTCCAGTGTGCGCGTAACAAAGTCCCTGCGCACGCACTGCGGCCTCAGGTTCCATTTTGTGCGCGAAAATTGCTTGTAGCCGGAATTTCCAGCGATATTAATTTTCCCATCACGCGTCCTTCCTGGCTAGATGGATTAGCTTTGGCCAACTAGCCGGTCGGCGATTGCTTTGAAGATAAGCGCTCGAATCGATTTAGACACTCTAATATACATTTTAACTGGAAAATAGCTTTGATAAATTGCAGGGCGAGGAAGAAGCCCACGGGGCTGAGCAGAGGCCGCGATAAAAACGTACGTAACCAGTCCGGGCGTCGTTCGTCCGAATATGAGGCCATTAAGGTCGATAAGGCTGGTGTGCGGAACCAGGTGATCCGCGGGTCCACGTGCGTAAGCGGTCTCGTTTCGGCACACTCGTCGGGACGCCATAAAAAAAGGGCATAAAAATTCAGCCGACTCGGCGAGTGTCCCTGTTCTCGCGCATGGGCGTATAAACCTTCTTTGCCCGAGGCTTCTCTCGGTCTCTCTAAGACCGAGGCTAAGCGTCTAATCGGCGGACCCCTTCACGCTTGCCCGCGCTAAACCGATGCGACGTGCACAGGGTCCTCGTATTCTTGGAGGACGAGCCATACGGCATTCGTGCTCTCTTGGAATCAGCTGCGGTCTATATTATACGCGCATATTCACAGATTTCCACGCGCGCTTGAGCTCGGCCTAATTTGCGGCCAGCTGCTAACCCTTGATGCGGGAGGCCACCTTATCCTCTGGCTCTGCACAACTTTGAAATAACGTCGTTTGCTCGAGCAATTTCCAACCACGCTGCAGCGTTTGCCATTCGTTAGTGCGTTCTTCGGGAAATTCCGTCGAAAATTAGCACCTCAAAGAAATGCCTTTACGCAACTGATTAGCGCCTGCACCCTCTGCTTCCTTTTATTTTTCGGAGCGTCTCGAGCACGTGCTCGCGTGTAAATTCTCATGCGCACACAGCCGGGAGAAACGCAATCGAATCATCTTCATCGCGCAGATAAATAAACTCGTCTCGTATCACGCGCATCGATTTTTCAGCAACCCGTGCGTGCCTCATAACGTAATATATTTGATAATTTGAAAGTTCCGATCCGGCAGAGTCGATATCAATTTAAAAAGATAAAGTGCGAGCGGGAAAGCTAATGGTTTCCGCGGAAAAAAGGAAGGAGAAAATGGAAATTCGTAATTTACCATCGGAGGGGAGAGAGAGGATAAGACGAGGCAATCTGCGGGCGAGCTGCATGCGCACGGGTGAAAAATCACGCGGGCGATAAATCGATCGATTAGCAATATACGCTCATAATTAATACCGACAAGCGAGTCCCGTATATGCGCAGACGCGTACACGTGTTCGAATCTCCTCTATTGGACGGTTCCGCAACTCTCGGAGCGTTAGATCGCGAAGAGGCTGTACTGAGCACGAGCGAGGGGGCGGGGGGGGGGGGGGGGCTCGATGCGTGTAAACACCTAAGTGGTCACACGCGCGTGCGCATTACTGGCACGCATGCACTCATTGGGGAGACCGCGTCGAGCGGCTTTCGTTGTGCGGTTTTGCATAATTCATCGGGAAAAGTGGCGCAACGTAATGCTCGGGACGAGAGCTGCTCCAGCAGCTCGAATCGAAGAGGAACGATAGAGAGGAAGAGGAGAGAATGTATCTGCCGGCTGGCGTATACCTTATACGTGGCAGCAGCGGACCGTGTGATTATGCGATCACTGCGCGAGTGTGTTAGAAAGTGCAAGCTACGCAATTACGCGCGGTCTTTTGCTCTCTTTCCCGCGGTGTCTCCCCTAAATCGCCGAGCCAGGAATCCCAGCCGATTAATTTATTCCTCTTGCTCTTCGTTGGTTTTGCCTACACACCTGTATGCAGGCACTGCGCGCGGCCAGCCAGAGCGAATAGTCATTTGCAATCATTTGCTCTTCGCGGAAATTCGCGAGCCGGGAAAAGGCGCAACAGGTTTTCGATGAAAAATCGGCACCTTGAGAGTCGTAATTACACCTGTCTTGACGCGCGCCCGAAAAGTCTCTAAGAGTGCACGTAAAGGGGGGAGGGGGAGCTAGTGAGAGAGAAAAATAGGATTTCTTCTCAAGATGGACAAATGTGCTCTCGAAAGAATTCGGCTCCTCGTGCGTTGCGTTTCCCATAGCGCGATAGCTTTTCAACCTGCCCGCACGCCTGACCGTTCCCATTTGTCTCTTCGGCTTTCTACCTGCGAGCTCCGTTGCTTGCACGAGCGCATCTATGAGCCGCCGCCTGGCTGCTCTGCTTTCTCCCGCTAATGCCCCGCGCACCCGTGGCTAATGCGAGGGTATTCCTGGGAAATGCGCAGCGAAACCGAATTTTCGCAGTAATAACGACAATGTTCGGAGATTTTATCGCTCGAGCGAGCGAGAGATGATTCGAAGAAATCCGAGACTCGAATCTGCGGCGGCCTGTGCGAGGAGTGATAAAATTATAACGTTTTGATTCCGGTGCGGCCCGCATAATGAAGAACACAGCTGCGAAGATAAGCTTATTACTTCATACTTTACGGTCATGCAGGAGGCGATGAAAGAGAGCGAGCAGCGGGGGAAGGGGCAGGAGTATCGCTCTCGAGTATAATTTCAGAGGCGCGCGGACGGAGCCGCACATTATCTTCGCGTAAGAGAGCGCGAGAGGCGGGAGAGAGAGTGAGAGAGAGAGAGAGAGAGAGAGAGAGAGAGAGAGAGAGAGAGGAGAGGCTCTGAAGTCGAAGAGCCACTCCGAGTGAGAGAGCAAAAGAACGTGTAGCGAAACGCGCGAGCGCGCGCGCACGGGAGCCGCGTGGCCTGACACACGGGCCCGCGGCTACGATGTGAGATTAACGGGTTCCATCGGCTTTTCGTCAGCCTCGAAATCACCTCCCGATTCCCCGCGCCGTTCTCGTCGGGCTCCCTCGGCCCGCTTTCTGATCTTGCGGGCCTCTCGCGCGCGCACGCACTTGCGCGACCCGGCGGCATTTAAAAGGGCCGTTCGCGCGCTCTCGAGTAGCCGTATAGGTGTCTGCGCGGCGATGTAGCTTTCGGACTACCCGCGGCTCACGGCTGCCGGACGAGCGAAGAGGAGGCGAGGCGGAAGCCGCGAGCCCGAGGCCAGCAAAATGATCAAAAGGCAAATTTCATACATTATTTTCACTTTAATGCTACCGTATCGTAATTTATGCCGAGGCTCGCGATTTATGCGGCCGCGGGACCGGCCGAGCTCACCGCGCTTCCACGCTTAGCTTTGTTGACGTTCGCGCGAGCCATCCGCTTTCGGCGGTTGATACTGAGCCTAATTAGAATATTCGCTTCTTTCAGCGTCCCGAGCGTTGGCAGCTGCAATCATATCGTTCTTTCGAGAACTGGTAATGGAAACTATAGGAACGAGATCGAGCGTACTCGCGATTATTACGGGAGATTAATGAGCCGATGCGCTGGCGTCCTTTACTTTTGTTCTTCTTCTTTTCGCGAGTTCCCGCGAGAAAACTGCTCGCCGGCGAGCTTCGAGCTCCGTATAATTATGCTCACGCTCCGGCATTCTCCCGCGGACTCGAAAACCACGAGCGCGCGCTGCTTTTATCGCGAGAGACACGGAAGCGGGCGGCCCGAGGATGTGGGGGGAGCACGCGTATAACATAATGCCGGTTATAGCGCACATAACGGCTATCAGAATCGCAATCGTATCGATCGGTCTATCCCAGCGGTGCTCTCTCGTACGCGCGTATGTGAGTGTGCATATAGGTCCGCTTCCGCCTGGCCGTACGCCCACCGAGTCATGCATACATACAGGCGCACGATGCACGAGGGCCGCAATTAACGTCGCCGAGCTCACGCACGCGTATGTGTGTGTGCGTGCGCGCGTGTGTGCGTGCGCGTGTGTGTGTGTGTGCGAGCGCGCATCCCGAAGAGTCGACGTCTAGCTTGGCTTTTCCGCGCGCAGCTCTCTTTCGAGGGCAAACTCATTAAGGATTGACTGAGAGCTGCGTGACGCTCTTTGCGAAATGCTCTCTGCGCGCGATCCAATTAAATCGATCGCGAGAGAGGCTCGAATTAATAAAACGATCTTGCTCCCCTCGCGGCTCCGCGAATTACGAATGCGCGCTCGAGGAGTTATTAGCCCGAGCGTTTATTAAAAAATGAGGAGTTAATTAAAGACGAGCCGCAACTCTTCCCAGGCTGCCACGGAGCGGCAGCTCGTTTGCGGACGGTTTTCTCTCTTTCGCGCGCGCTCCCTGCGCTCGGCGATATGGACTTTTTCACGCGCGGACAATTTCCGTTCTGGACAATTACCCGGATAGCGAGTCGTAAAAGTTGCGGGACGCTCTCGCGCGTATCACACGCGGGAGCTCGGCGGCCCTTTAATTGCCTCTGCTGCGCCGGCCAGCCCTGCTGCCCGCGACTTTGCGCCTCCCACGCCCAATTATTTCGCGTTCCAGCTTTAACGGAGCGCGGAAATAGCACGAGAAAGTGAGGCGGGGAATCCCGCGTATGCGCGCGCTTATAACGCTGCTGGACCCTTTTAACTCCTCTTTTCCCGCGCGGCACTTAATCGCGCTGAACAATGAAGCTCTGTAAGGTAGATTTGATTCTTATCTCGCTATTTCGATAGCCTGGATCGTATACGTATGGGTGAATTTTACTAGTGCGAGGGCTCCCGTTGACACGGAGTTACTGCAATCTTTACCTGCAACAGAAAAAAAAATGAAACGGTTATAGGAGCGTAAATCAGAGCGATATTATTCTAGTCTGAATCGAACAGTGCCCAAGAGCTTGAGCTTGGTTATCCTCTCTTAAAAAAGTGATGGGCGTTGTTGGGAAGCATTTAATTGAGAATCGGTCGTCTGGTACAAGAATTAAGGAACGCGAATCAAAAATACGGATTTTAAACACTTAAATTTCCTAGTACAATAAAAAGACACAGTCCGCAACGCATACCTTCGCCGGATCACGACCGCAGCATAATTCAATGGGTCTCGGGCGATCAACGCCTACGTGCGCTGCGAGGACAAACGCGAGCATTCTCTCTCCCTTTCTCTCTCTCTCTCTCTCTCTCTCTCTCTCTCTCTCTCTTCTGCCTTAATCTCATCGCTTTACTGCGCCTAGTTTACTAGTTTAATAGTTTAATAATTGAAATCAAAATATGTAAATTTGTATTTTATTGTACTTATACGGCTTCATGATAGCGATTATTTGAGTTAAAATACAAAAATTGTTAAATATCACTGTATGTAATTTTGCACCCTGGCATACGGTTTTTTACGGCCTTACCAGTAATAAATAAGTTGTCTAGTCAAGTCAAGTCTCTCTCTCTCCTCTCTCTTTCTGTCTCTCTCTCTCTCTCTCTCTCTCTCTCTCTCTCTCTCTCTCTCTCTCTCAACATGGTAAATAAAGCCCGCTCTGCGTGCGTGTGTATAGATCCGTGCTCTCTCCGTGTAAAATAGTGAAAGTTCACTAATCGATAGTGCATATATGCGCTAATTTATACAGTGAAAAGTATGCAACAGCCAAATAATGACTATTCACTGAATGAATTAGTGAAACGGTCACTGCTTAAATCAGTGAAAATGTCGTATTTTAAATCGATTAGAAATGTACACTGAGGAATAAAAAAATTAATTTCTTTCTTTGTTTAATTTATTTTAGACTTATTATTACATTTTCATTAATTTAATATGAAGATTATACTATTTAGAAACAAAGAAATGAAATGAAATTTTTTGTTGGTGGCGGGAATCGATCGTGGGTCATCAGCGTGGTAGTCGTGCATGCTATTCGTTTACCTAAAGTGAACTATTACGTTCAAAATTTCAGATCTGATATATTAAGTATTTCAACATGTACAAACTAAAATTAATAACGAATAATGGCAATTCATAAATAATAGCATAGTATACCTCGAGCTTCGATTTTTATACGCAGCACATAGAAAGCAAGCGGAGGTGATAATTTTTCATCTAAAAACAAAACCTCAAATCCACCTACCCCATAAGCACCGAGAGCTCTTCAATTAGAGGTTATATTTTCGGACAATTGCTTTACGAATAAATAAATGCCTCTGTTGGAAATAACAAACTTGACGCGTTTTTCTTATTAGTGTACAACGCTCGTATGCGTGAGTTATTTTAGCCCTAACGTATCTGTAGGGAAGGGACCTATGTCCGATGCGAGCGCTACTGTGTGGGCTACACCGTCAACTCTCTCATGATCTCCGCAGAGAGCCTTGCACCTTCGAACAGGCAACACGTACGGCGCGTCTTTTTTTTATTTTTACAATAAATCGATTTTCTTCAAGCCGTGTCATTTTTATTTAACCTGGACCCTCAACAGCCTCAAGTATGCAGCTATCTAGTACGCTACATAGTATTTCGTGTCTAGGCGTGAGACTCGCTCGTAAATGCTGTCTAGGTGTTCGGGGTCGGCGATGACGGACTCTAGGAAGTGCGCTCCGTAGATTTTGTAAAAGGCTTACTTGTAAACGTCATTCTCTAGTTTTATGGAGTTGTAGAAAGGGCGCATCGCTTTGAAAAGAAAACACGGAATCCTAACCTCAAAATCAAACAAATTTTAATTTACTACCCGAATGGGAATTCGATGTTCTAGCCCTATGTATGGGGCGAAAATTTCATCCTTTTCTTGCAAAAAGCCTCCCTTTACGAGATATTGACGAAAAATGCATTTCTATATGTTAACCCTGAATCCCGACATCGGCGACCCTGAAGACCTGGACATCATCTATTTGCGATTCGTAATCTTACCTTCTCCTGGACAAATATTTTTCAGATATTATCAGGATAGTATCATGATATATTTTTCTCACATAAGGCATTATAAATAACGTCAACGATTTTACCAAGGATCAGTTTCGAGAAAACTCCCTTAATAAATATTATATTCCTGCCCTTGCTAAGAGTTTCAGTTTTAGGATCGCTACTCTCATTTCTTCACTGTTGAATAAGTGAAATTTTCACTTGACAAACTAGTATTTATGTAGCGTTTCACTGATTAGAATAGTCATATTTTCACTATATTCTATAAGTTAAACCGAATTTTGGTGTCGAAATAATGATTTTTTCACTATTTCAACAGTAAAAAATGCGTTTACTGCATAAAATAGTGAACATTTTCACTGTTTTACACGGAGAGAGTGGCCGGCGAAAAGCTATTAACCGATAGCCATCTGGGGTCATTCCTGCGTAAATGTGAGAGCGAAGGAGGTCAGCGAAAGTCGGAGCGCTATCGCGGGCGCGCATCTGATTGCGCGCGGCCGACTCGCGGAATGGGTGTAATGCATATCCGGCGCAGGAGAGCAGCGAGAGGCCCGCGGGCGCCAAATGAATTACAATATATCATTCTCGCGCCCGATCTCGGCCCGACAAGCGGTACTGGTAGGGCCTAATTGCATTTAACTCATTATCGGCGCGAGATCCGAGCGATGCGGCATTGCAGCGTCGCGAGAGCGACAACAACGGCGCAGCAGCACGCGCCCGATCAGCTATGCTATACACATATATACGTGCGGGTATACACAGCTTCTTCCGCGATCTTTTTCTCTTTTCTCGCGCGTCTCGCTTGCATTGCGATCGCACGTTCTTGCGTGCACGCGCGCTCATGCGATCTTTCCCCGCGGATAATTGATCTATGTCGTCTCTTTTCTTCGCTCGCGCCGAACGCTAAATTGAACGAGGAAATCCCGAAGGGCTGTGGATGCGAGGGGGCGAGGCGGCTCAAAATACGAAATCGTAATTGCCCCACAGTTATTGAAAGAGCCGCGCCAATTCAATTAGACTCATTAGCTCGTCAAATTGTTTTCCCGCCTTCGCACGATCGATTTCGCTCTTATCTCGCCTCGGAAGCGGATGATGCATCGCGATCCGCAAGCGCATCTTTGCGTTCGCGCGGAGAGAGCTGGACTTTATTCGAAAAGAGGGCCGCCGGGGCCGGAGGAGTAAACGGGGCTCGAGGCTCGGAAAAAAATGTTAATTCAGAAAATCATGTCGAGGCTCGGGCATCGGGGCATTGCTCGGCAGTCTAATGACGCGTTTAGTGCGGGATGCGCTCACTGCGAGGCGCCACGCTCGCCATACTATACGCACAGTCCGAACTCTCGAGGCGCGAGTCCTCGGCTCTGCGGCCTTGTCCTCCGCGCAGCGCAGCAGAAAAAAGAGCAGCGAGGCGCAGTGGCGGCGGCCGGTCGGTCCGCTTAATGAGAGCCTAATTTTCAAGAGAAAAATGCGGTTTTATGTGTAGCCTCTCGGCAATTTATCGGGTCGTCTCTTTCTCTCTGGCAGGCTGGCCCGCCGACCAGTCCCACTCGATGGATTTCTGAAGGCGGTTATCACGGGCGAGACGATTGGCTCCAAAGTATAGGGAGCCACCCCTGCAGCGGCTTATGCGCCTATATCTCATAATTTTCGCTCATTTTTTCGCCTCCATGTCAACATTCGTCCGATTGCTCGGCGGACGAATTTTGCGGCGCGCGCACTTCGTAATGAGACAGCGTGTACGAGGCTGCTTCTTTAAAGACCTTTATGACGCAAAAACTCGGCGGCGTCGTACTCCCAAGTACTTACTCTCGTAAACCTCGAGCGTAAAATCAATTTCATTTGCCAAAATCCTGGGAGAATATCGGCAGCTACTCCGGGCCGGCTTTGTTGAAAAAATTAACAACCCAAGCTGGAACGCGCGCAGTTTAGCTTTTGAGACGCATCATCGTAAATATTTAATCCAATCATGAATAAAGACTGCGACGAACTCTCGAAGGTGGTCGTCTTCGGTATTGTGCAACTTATGCGTGTGGGGGGGGGCAAAAAATACAGTAGCTTTGAATCTGATTAATGGTGGCAGCAGCATATCAACGAGCCGAGCAGGGTTCGCTCTCGATGACCGATGACAGATCAAGAAAGGAATCACCCCATTGCTAATCGTCGCACGAACTCGTAGATCTTTCGTGAAATCGGTGACGTCTACTTCACCATCTCACCGCTTTCGACGGTCATCGCGAACATGATATTTGTGAAAAAAAAATAAACAACTCCGCTCTTCCGGAGAGGAAGAAAATAATAAAAAATAATGCGAGAGGCCGACAAGAACCGCAAGAGCCATTAAGAAAAAATCGCATCTCGGCGGCAAATTACAGCGCAGGTGAGTCCCTGCAGATCGGGATTATTAGAAGCGGCGGCGGTGGTCAAAATGACACAAGCAAAAGTCCGCATACCCTCCCGCGGGCCGTCGCGTAATAAGCCGATCATTCCCGGAATGCGCGCGCGCGAGAGAGAGCAAGGGGCACATAGGAGCCGGCGCTGCTCTATGCCAGCTCTCGGCCCTGTAATTTCAGGCCCCGATAATAGCCCCCCCCCCCCTCTCTCTCTCTCTCTCTCTCTCTCTCTCTCTCTCTCTCTCTCGTATTCACAATTAGACCTTCCCGCGCGCAGTGCTCTCGCTGGCTTTTTGTCCCCGCGAACTGCCGCCTGGCTTCCTTTTCGTCCTCGGCGTTTCCTGCCCCGCGAGAAAACTCGAGCGGCATTTCCAGATCGATGCTTTTTCCTCGATCTTTAGGCAAGAGTTCGACTTCGAGAAAGTGTAACGTCCCGGGCTAATTATCCCCGCAATTATGGCACATTTTGTCGTGATTCCGTTAGCCCTGCGTATCCGCGCGGTTCTGCGCAGATTATTTTAAGTGTAGCAATTTCCTTCATAACAGCCTTTTTCTCGGTAGCCAGCGCCAATAATAATTCGTCCCCGGATTTTCGGCAATATTAACTCGCTGCCCCTACTAATGATCACGTACATAAAATTTAATCGTCGATCGTTTCTCGGAAGGCAGAGATATATTTCCTGTCTAGCGAGTAGGTATGTCTATATGGTACCGAAGCGTTTCCGAAACGAATGGAGAAGGCTGAAGAGCGGTTTACAAGGTGCAGCGTGCAACACAACAAAGCGCCGCGGCATCCGATGTGTAATTTTTCTCATCAGGCGCATTATTCAGAGTCCAATCTCCGGTGCGCGCTATTAAGCGCGTTTCATCCGCATCGACGCGGCGATGAGGCGTCAACGTTTGTTCGTCTATCGGAATTTCCCTCGGCGTCTCTTTCTCTCTCATTCTTTGCTTCTCCTGCAGCAGCAGCCTTCCGCGTAGTAAAGTCTACGGGCGATTTTCCTCCGCCGACTAGGCATATCGAAAGAAGGTGAGAAGGGAGCGAGCTGCGATGACGGTGCACGACTCTCCTCACCTCCCTGGTATCTTGCTTTCCCGCAGCTTCTTCCTCTCTCTCTCTCTCTCTCTCTCTCTCTCTCTCTCTCTCTCTCTCTCTCTCTCTGTCTCTCTGTCTCTCTATCTCTCTCTCTCTCTCTATCTCTCTGCTTCTCCTGCCTCTCGCTCTCTCGCGGTGCGGATCTTGGCTCAAGGACCCTCGAAGGATAATTACATAGTAGAAGCGGCGGCGGCGACCCAACGAGTAAACGAAGCTGCGAGCGCACGCAGGACCGCTGAACTAATGCCTAATCGTCCTCGTCGCCAGCGATGACGACACATTGCCGCCACTGAGTTGCGGTCCTGCTCCCTGCGTTCGATTTGTTCGCCTCTTCCTTTTTCCTCCGCACATGAGCCGGCGCGCGGCAGCGCATCCCGCCTGTTATTAGGGCGCAATCATAGAAATTACGCCTTTCCCTACGGGCGCGCACTCCTCTATTTATGACACGACCCTCTGACGTAAGGTGCGCGCTCTTGCTCTCGGACGCGTCTAGCGAGGTGCGGCCCGGAATGGCGAGCGTCGCTAACTAGCCCCGAGAGTTAAGCGAGCCTGATAAGCGGTGCTCGATCATACGCAAGGACAGAGTAGCCGTGTAGCTCGAATCGCCGATAGACATTTTTCTCACGGACAGGCTCCGGCCTGGAAATTCGTTCTGTCAGCGCTAAAATGCCTTATCTCGCTTCAATACCAATTTGGAAAAAATCAAAGATGAGCTTTTCACACATAATTCCTCCGCTCCTGCGCTGCAGCGCACACGGATACGCGGCAGGAGTAAAAAGTCGGGGATAGAATATCTCGCCACGGAGATAGGCTAGCAAAAAAGGGGAGAGTAAAAGGCGGAATGGAGCGCACGTGAGAGAGAGAGAGAGAGAGAGAGAGAGAGAGAGAGAGAGAGAGAGA
>QLSS01000151.1:82116-97372 GCA_024372645.1 Trichomalopsis sarcophagae | reverse complement strand
GAGAGAGAGAGAGAGAGAGAGAGAGAGAGAGAGAGAGAGAGAGAGACGGAAAGAGATTCCGAGGTCGTTGTTGGGCGTGGTAGCATCTCGTGTATAGCTATAGGTATAGCAGCCGAGAGAAGCAACACACACGAGCGCGGGCGAGTCGGCGTCGAAGGTGTATCGGCCGGTGTTCGGGCCATCAGCGGAGCGACTCATCCTCCGCGCGCAGCGGCACTGTTTCAGAGCGGCATTACGCTTCTGCAGCCGTACGTCCGCGCGCGGCGAGTGGAGGTATCGGGCGCACGGGCTTTTAGCTCTCGGGGCCATTTATTTTTTCCGCCCCGCAAGCCTCGAAGGCTGTCCAAACGACGGGCTGACGGGCGTGGAGGGCCGGCTGCCTATTGTTTTAGCGAGGGCTCGCTTTAAATTGAGGCCCAAAGCGATGCGTCCTCCCTCTCTCCCTTCCTCTTTCTCTCTTGGCCTCATCCTTCGCGAATAATCTCCTGTACTTGCTTCCAAATAAGCTTTCAAGGCTTTCTCTCCTCGGCATCGAATAACCAACACACACACGCCGACGCTCTTCCCTTATCTTGCCAATTATCTGCAGCGGCGCGGCCGTTTTTTACACTCGAACAAATGTCTCTTTCAAAACTACCTTATAGTAGCTTCCTTTTTAATTGACTGCTCCCTCTCTCCCTCTCACTTTCGAGCAACCGCCAGCGAGAGTCGCGGGAGCGTAAAAGTTTGTCGAAAAACGCGTAATTAAGGCCATTTGTCAGTTTATTTAATTGCGTTATTCTCCCTCGGCTGTAAAGCTGCGCCGGGGCCGCAATTTACGCCGCGCCAAGTGCAATTTATGTAATTAAACGAGCGTTCGACGTATCGAAGCTACATAAATATCCGGCCGAAACGAGCCGCGCGTGCAGTGCAGCGCACGCGGTAGCTCGAGCTCATGAGAGAGAGAGAGAGAGAGAGAGAGAGAGAGAGAAAGAGACAGAGAGAAACGCGTGCGTGTAACTCGCGGGACACAGCTTTATGGAATTTCCCGGCTCGCCGCTCGCGAGATGCATGTGGGGCACATAAATTTCATAGGCGCGAGCGCCCAGATCGCAAGAAATAGATAACCATATCGCGCTGGCTAATTAACCGGCTCACGCGAGACAGTGAGTACATATGGGTTCGCCTGGCCGTCATCGTTTTCGTTCGCGAGCGCAGGCCACGCGAAGCCCCTATTGTCGGCAGCGGACATTCATTTCGCCGCGTTAAATCATTGCGAGGCGTCGAGGAGAGAAATCCTTCTCCCGAAAAAATCCTCGACGCACTCGATCCCGCAGCTGCCGCACAATGCGCGTCCCAATTGAAATTATGAGTGGTTCATATTTTTGAGTGCCATCCGGCCTTCGCGGAAGCGAAGCGTCGTATTGTTGGAGTGTACGGATCGTTGTGAATCTCGTCGGAAACTCGTCGAAGGAGAAGAAGAACAAAGCTATTCAGAGCAAAGTGCAACAAAGAGGAGAGCTGAGCGCAGCGGAACGAAGGCTCCCTTTGGCCGCGGCCAGTGGCAAAAAAAATCAATTTAAAAAATAACAAGAGAAAAGAGAGCGGAGAGGTCATAGAAGAAAAAGGAATCCGAGCATCATATCCGAGAGGGAAGAGACAAAGGGCCGACTACAAAAACTCTAATCGAACTTTCCGAAGGCAACTACGCTTTTTTAGGCGCCCGAACTCGTATCGGGGGAGGAGGAGGAGGACCGAGCGGAGGGCGCGCGGCTGCTTATTTATACTTTGCTCCGCTCTCTCTCTCTCTCTCTCTCTCTCTCTCTCTCTCTCTCTCTCCCGGTTATTAAAAGATGGGCGTCGCTCCGGTGCGCGCAGTATTTATTTATTATTTTCCGGCTCTCGCATTAGCGATAGTTCCTTTCGTCTGCTTCCTTTTCAAACTTTCGACGAAGCGAATTAATCGCTTCTCGCGGTAATTGAACGGTTTTCGCAATTAGCCGTCTAGAACAGCGGCGTATAAAGATCTAATTAAAATTAGCCCAGCATCAGCAGCAGGTTCGTTATGCACTGGGGGGCAATTGTTTCGTGGTTACTTTGTGTTTAACGGCCGCGCGCGCTGCATCAGATAGTTTGCCGGAAAAAAGCCAGCTGCTGCTGCAGAAGCGAGATAGCGAAAATAAGAGTTCGCGAGGTCCCTTAATGCGTCGTGACCGGTTAGTTCTTTGGCGTGCACCTAGTTATCTTTTCTAAACGAGCCTATGCTACTGCAGCTTCGTTTTCTCCTCGCGAGCCGCGTGTAGCGCATAAACGAGCACAGCGCACGCGTAGGAGTTAATCGAAGATTGCGCCCTTTCTTTCGTTTCTTATGCGGCTCTCCGCGCGCGCTTTATGAACTGCCGCCCGGCGCTTGAGACAGAAATAAAAAGAGTCGAGAGCCGGATTCGAACGCGCGGCGATCCTTGTGCGCCACGCGAGCTTGTTTAAATATTAATTATGTATGCTACCCGCGACGGTGTACCGAGACCATTTGCTTGTATTCGCCGCGCTTCCCCTCTATGCGCGGTAGTAGTCGGCTCTACTGCTACTCATGAGTGCTGCAGTACTCGTACGTATGTTATTGTCGAATCGAAAGCTGATTATTCGGCGCGCCACAAAAATTGTTATGATAGACATAGAAGCGAGACATAGAAGAATAACAATCTCGGCCGCGAGTCAGAGTGATTGATGAAGTGCTTCTCGTTCGGGAGATCCGCGCTGTTTATTAAAGAAAATATAAAATGCAATTCCACGTTATAGCCTGCATTACTGCAACGAGAGGCGAGGCGGCAGGCAATTATAATATCCCTATCAGCGTGCGACAAATTTCAAAACAACTAAGACGCCGCGAATACTTGTGAGAGAGAGGCAAACGCGCGCGCGCACAACATGACAAGGCATTTTTGCCCCTCGAGAGAGAGGAGGGCTTTTCTCGATGACGAATAAAAATGAATCACGTTTGATAAGAGCTGTATCTCGGGCCCCTCTACTTCCTGCTACTAACTCGTTTTCTCCCTGTGAGCTGCCGCTCGCACGACGCCGCGACGTCTTGTAACGTCTCAATGCAAAAATATAATCGCCGCGATGCGGCTGCTGCTTATGCGAGAATTCCGAGACCGTATCGAAACTCAGCGAACTTCTCATTATAGACTATCGGTCCGCATAAAAAAGCCCACCGACGATCTATATCCGCGCATGTTTCTGGACGCGCGAGACTACAGCGTGAGAGATATGTAAATTTGAGCTGTGAATTTCGCAGCGTACGTGCCCCGGGTAGCGCGCGTTTTCGTATATTTGCCTCCGTGCTCTAATGATAGAAATTGTCTGCTAATTGGGAGGCAAGAGCGCGCCGTTACGGAAAGTCAGAAGTAGTCGTAAATATATAGCTATTGTAAAGTTCGACTGTACGCGTACGCAATATTCATCGACTTTGTCTAATTGGTAATGAATTCTCGCTAAGCCGGCGAGCGGGCACTCGGTGCGTTAGAGGATTTGCATAATTATCGGCTGTTGACCCGTCAATTGCTCCATAGCCCGCACTGAACCTGTTCGTCCAATAGTTTTCTTTTTCGGCGAAACGCTCTCCGAAAATCCATTAAAATTTGCATTAATTCAGTACAACTCGGTAATAACAATAAATTCTAATTAGAGATGGTGCGTAGTCCGCGCCGAGAGAGAATCGCGAGGAATACTATAACGGGCGGCGGGCTTATCGGGCATTAAAAAGCAATCACGGATAAAGAGAATTTTGCGGAAAAACTTCAATAACCTCGCGGCGCGCGCGGCAATCCCGTTCGCGATTATAGCCTCATCATCTTATATAGGCGTGTGTCTGTGTGTGTGTGTGTGTGTAGAAGATGATATCTAAGTAATGAGAGCTGCGGTTATCGTCATTTTCCGCGGCAATAAAAAGCGCGCAATTTCTCGCGAGAGCCGTAAAAATTAAAAACAACGCGCGCGCGCGCTCTTTCGGTGGGCGTAGGGGCAAACAGCTATTTCGTACTGTTAGATTGGAGCGGCGAACCGCTATATCTCTGCTATATATATAGTACTCTTCAGCCGCTAGCGCGGCTCCAGCAAAACTGAGGACTCGTCTCGGGGCTCGGAGCTACTACTCGGCTCTTATGTACCAGCTGACGAGTTCTCAATCGGATACCGATCGACTTGCCGTTATACAACGCGCCGGCGAATCCAACACCTGCGGACTAATATCTCGAGAGCGGCTAAATCGATCGCGAGATCGTCGATGAAATCGCTCGGCCGGAAAATTTCCCAAGGCGCGTGTTTTTTGCTTGGAATTTTTCGTACACGCCATTACGGATTCCACGCCGAGGATGAGCTCCAGGAGTCGGATGGCGAGCTCCAGTGAGCTGCATGCGGCTTCCACAAAATCATCTGCGCGACTCGAAATGCACGGCGGAGCCGAGACGCACGCGAAGGTAGGGGGAGAGATGCACGAGTCGGAGGAGCCTCTCGCGAGAGCCGAGGGTGAACAGAGGAAGGAAGCTGATGCGAGGAGCCAGAGAAAAAAGAAGCAGACGAGAGTAAATGGCAAGGACCGCCGGCAGGTTGACCTCTCGCTTAACCTCGTACGGCGACGACGACGGCCTTTTAACCAGCCTCCGGCATGTCATCGCCGCTTGGTTATGCACGCCCGCAATGCTCGACTGCTCCCGGATTTATTTAATTAGCCTCCGGCTTTTGTCTCTCTTTCTCTCGCTGTGATCATTTTTCCGCACCAAAACTCGCGCCGCAAAAATGCCAAGTGCTCGCGCGCATAATGCAGGCACAGGCTCCCCGGAGCTTATTTACGGCCGCGACTTTCGATGCTAATATGCCACGGGGCTGCATAGCTACACACTGCAGCGAGACGGCGCGAAAAGAAAGGCCGTCGCAGCAATGTGCGTACTTATAGCCCCGGCGTGCGCGGGAGCGCATTGCGTTTCGGCCCCAATTTCAACAGTTTTCGCACCGAGAGATTTATACACGAAAAGGGCCAAGCGAGCGGCCGCGGCCGTTCTTTAATTAGCGTCTTGAGACAACGAGAGCCATTGTTTACCCCTTAACGCGCCGTATGAAAATAATAGTTTGCCCGAATCCCGTACGGCATTCACACACACGTGCGCCACCGCTTTTGCCTCTCAGTTTGGCCTACAAAACCTCCATGCACGCGTTGAACACGTGAGAACGCCCCTAATAAATCTTCGTGGCTTTTCCCTTGACACTGTTGACGTAACCAATAATGCCGTGAGAGAGAGAGAGAGAGAGAGAGACACTCGCGCCGATTTAATCTACGGCTTCATTGGGACAATTAGAGCGCTATTTCAACAAGTGTTTGACATTTATTATTGCGCCACCTAGGAAAATGACGTTTTCTCTCGCTCGCTCTGCAGCGGCACGGTGGCATGCAAATAAGTTCGAACACGAGTCGATAAATTGCTTTGATATTTCTTCGTGCATGGATTGGTGTTGCGGCTACGAATGCGCCATACGAGCGAGTAATTACGATTACACGAGCTTTCTCGAGCGACAGAGACCCGTGAAATCTAAACGAATGGATCCAGAAGAGTCCGACTGAGCGATTCATTCTTTCTTTATCTCGATTATAAAAAAGTGAATCCGAAACAACCATTAATAATGCCACTGTCGTAGTCCGAATTAAATTTGCATCATCTCTAAGTGGGAGAATAGCCGGGAAACCGAACCACCTGTAAAAGTCGCATATCGCAGACTCAGATCGCATAGGGAACTGGAATCGGCGCGAAACACGCTACGAGCTGCTAGATAAATAAATATAAATTCGCTCGGCGCGCAATCAGCTCGCGCCAGACTGCCTGGCTGCACCTTGTCGAACCGCGGTGTGCAATGTGCGCGAGCACGTGAATGAACCGCCTTCCCCACGTGCTGTGCGTGAGCGCGTATGGACATTTGAAAGTGATCGAGCGAGCGAGCACGCGCGACCCGATATGCCTCCGCCGTCTTTCTCGCTCGCTCTCGCTGTGTTTATGCGCGTGTCTCGAGCTCTGCGAGGCGATGATGGATGACTTTCGATCCCGTCCGACGGCTCTTCTGCGTATACAGACGCTGCTTATTTTGAGCGTCCCGTGCGCGCCGGTCTCTATTTCAACGCCGCAGCTCTTCCACGGGGAGTGCAAAGTCGACCGATCAAAACAGACGCGCAATCTGCCCGCGCTATCGGCGAAACGAGCGATTACAAATAAGCACTCGGGTAATTAAACGACATCCGGGAAAACTTCAAATGGAACGGGATATGTAATTACGTATCGCGGGGCATTGTGTCGTTTCGAAATGTCCGCGAGAGGCGTTGGCCGTGCGCGACGAGTATAAGGAAAATCGGCAGAAGCGTCTGCCGCTGCGTCGATGAGCGTGTAGCCATGCAGCAGCGAGAAGCGAGAGAAGAGAGTGCGCCGCGCAGAGGCTGTGGCTCGTGTGCGAGTATAGCCGTCCAAGAGAGAGGGGCGCATTGTGTATTTCCGAGAACAGCGCGCTTATCGGCGAATCTGTCGCGGTAATGAGGTATCAGCTGGCAGCAAATAAACGAATAAATATAAAGAAGACGACGTAGCATGGAGCGAGAGGAGAGTGTACACAAGCAGGGTGGAGGTGGAGAGAGAGAGAGAGAGGAGACCTGCGCGCCGTGTGTAGTCCCCCCCCCTCTCTCTCTCTCTCTCTCTCTCTCTCTCTCTCGTGAGCGCGACAACGAGCGCGAATACACAAACACATGCACAGCGCCGCCGGAGCGGAGGAGGAGGCAGAGAGAAACGCGAAGGAGACGACGAAGGAGCCTGCAAAGGGTCCTGCGCCGATACAATGCTTCGATTAAACATTCGCTGCCTAAATAATCAGGCGCTCGCTCGCTGTGACTCTCCCCCTCGCGCGGTGTAGCTGCTGCTGCGCTGCAGAGAGACACAGAGCAAACTCGCGAGCGAGAAAGGAGAGATTCCGGTTCCTACGACTGCCAATGGAACTCGTTCCCGTTCCTCTTCGTTCCTCGCTTTTAGATATGCGATCACTCTCGCCTCCGATACCCCTGCACCAAGCCTGTACGTGTATATTCGTATTATGCAAAGCGAGTGGCCGTAGGTGGCCTAGCTGTGGCTGCGCAACCGGACGCAAGGAGCACACATTGCGCGGAAAAGGACGCCCGCGTCTGCAATGAACACCGACTTTCTCGACTTTTTCTCTCCTCGTCGCCTGGCTGCTTCCGTTCGCGTCCGCGAGTACGAAAATGAGTGAAGCTCTTTTTGCCGCGATCCGGTTGACTGGCCGACTTGAGGATAATGAGACGCGAGCCTGGCTCGGAAGAACCGCTGCCGCGGGGAAAACGGAGCCTTATCGACCACCGCGTATAAAACGATCATCTCGCGAACTGCGTGGAGATATATGACGTTGCAGTTTTCGCTGCGGCGTGTCGTCGTCGTCGTCGTCGTGAAACGAGATCTCGCCTACTATGCGAGCGAACTTTATCTGATGGGGGAAACCAAGTGTGGTAGCGGTAAACGGCCCGATGATTAACGAAGTTCACGGACCGGCATCAGCGCCGATGGCTCTTCTGAAGCCGGAAGTCCGGAAAAATGCCCGCGATCTCGAGCGATACGGCCGTAAGATTATTGAGCTCGCGGAGCAGCCGTGTAAAACGTAGCCACTTGGCTGGGAACGGTCAATCGAGGAAAATTCGTCGCTCGCCGTGTTCTACAATATTCAATTGCACTCGTTAAAATACTTTCACGCCGCATGATAAATGCGGCTCTCGCGCCGGCGAAGACGGTATTATATGGGCCGAGGACTGGAGCGCTTTCCAAGTTTCTCGCGGGCTCTCTATACTGCATAATGCGGCGAGGCGCACGAAAAGCGCAAGACAAGCGCGAGAGTGCGCGCGAGAGTGCGCGCAATATATAAATAATTTCCGAGCATTAAACGACGATCCGCTATAGGAGAGTCGGACAGGGAATGAGGCCCGCGCGCTATGATTTATACGGAGAAACGGTTATTATATTATCCCTACATTGAAACCATATGGAATATCTCGGCGCAGCCGTTAAAATTCCCGCGGAATCGCCGATCATAAAGCCCAGTTTTACGAGTGTAACAACTTTCTTCGTGCGGCTTTCGCATCGGCGGATCTCTGCTCCCATAGTATAGGAAGGGCTGCACGACTGCTCGCACTCCCGAAGCGCAAGTCGAAGGCTCGTCGGGCACAATGCGCGCGTAATGACCGATATGGATGCACAGACAAAGACTCTGGCTTATCGGGCTCATCGCGCGAATATCGAATCGCTCGCGGATTCCGCCGCGCGGCGCTGCTGCAGCCGAATAGCCGGGAACTGCTCGAGCGTAAACTCGAGGTTAGATGCGGGTGGCGGACGCTACTCACTCCTGCGGTGCGTGCGCGGATATGCATTACATATATCTCGCGCCACGGGAGCATCTGCAAAATCGAGAACTACCATCCTAGCGCTGCGCGCGCGCACACACACACACACACAGACAGACAGCCGCGCAGCCACCGCCGACGAGAAATTACTGTAATCTCGAGCTGGCTCGGCTCCGCAGCATCGCTCTTGCGCGGAAGGATTTAGACGTCGGGAAATGGCCGGGCTCCGCGCGCACCGGCCATTATTATACTTATCGCGCAATCATCCACGTATTTTCGAGCGATTATTGCGATCGCGCGCGAGCGAGTACTTATTGAAAGAATAAAAGTCCACCCGTGCATGCTCTTTCCGAGTATCTTTGCCCATTTTTCCGCGATAAGGCCGCGACTTTTATTTCCGCGCTCGCTCATTATGTCGACGATGCAGCGCTGCGCGCGTATGTAGCCCCGCACGGTGCAGAGACGTGTAATTTAAGTATTGGCTGAACTAATAAATAATCAATCTAATCTCGTGGCAGCTGCTCGCATAAGTCGCGAGGTGAAAAACGGAAACGAGTTTGCATCGCGGCAGCAGCGCTGTGCCCAGAAATCACAATAACGCGAGCGTTTCCAGGAAAGTTCGGCCGGCATTTTCAGAGTTCTTCTCCGCAGAAAAGTCGGCTTAATTAGGTGTCACGTCGATAAATGATTTTTACGCGCAGCGTTCCCCCGCCGATCGATTTGCAAGAGGCCATTAATTTGCAACTGATAACTCGCGCAGGAGGAAAAACGGCCGCGCGGAGTTATGATTGGCAAAGTGTAGCAGCGGCGGCATGCACGGGAGAGCGAAACTTATTAACGCGCTATAAGCGCTCGCCGATCGTAATCGCGGAGGACCGAGATCGAGAGAAGAGCTGGAGAAGAGGAGGAAAGCAAAACAGGCGTGCGGGGATTGACAGTGCACGCGGTGTGCAGATGCTGCATACCGGAGAAAAGCATATAATTGCTCGGGAGCGCGATCGCCGGGCGGTCGAGAAGTAGGTATGCGACACTCGTTAGAGACCGGTTATAGTCGCGCTGCCCTTTAAAGCTCGCACGCACGCCTCCCGCCGCCTAAAACCCCGCCGAGATTAATCTCGCGCACCACATTATGCCATTGTGCTCTATCGACTATCATGCCTGTCTCTGCACCGCTTCTCTCGGCGTTATGATTGTTATTACCGCGCGAGCGCGCAAAAAGCCGCAGAGGGGAGAGGGAGAGCCGAACGAGACTCGGCTTACAAGAGTATAATCAGTGCCAGGTATCGCGATCGGCTCGCGATTGATTTCAATTATCCGCGCGGTCTCGGAGACACGGCCGACCTGCAGACTTCTATTCCCGCCCCGATCGTTTCGCGCTGCGTTGAGTTACAAACTGCGACAAGAGCGACTCCGATGATGGATCTCGTCTTCGGCTGTGCGATTAAAGCCATTCCAGGTACACGCATGCGCGGGCTTCGGACACTTCTTGTATTATCGCATTAACAGCTTATTTACCGCGGCTGTGACATGTATACGCAAGCAGTTGCCTCCAGCTGAAAATTATACGTCGCCTATCCTGTTGCCGGAATCTTGATAGGAGAATAATTGCGAGGGCATCGACGTTCAATTAAAACTGCGCAGCCCGGACTGGAATTCTCGGTTTTGCAATATTCGCGCTCTTCTTTTTCGGTCGATTCGCTTCCTCGATCGCGCGCGCGCTCGCGGCTCTATTTATAGAAACGCTCGCAGCAGCAGGATCGTCGCGGAAAAATCGGAGCGTCTCTCGAGTGTGAAGCATTAATTGAAACGGATGAGAAACGGGCATCGGCAACTACAGCAGCGGGTAACGAGATTCGACATAGTCACGGTTCAGGTGAATCGAAAAGCGCCTGCAACTTTTTCGTTTAATCAATATTCTTCGAAGGACTGCTGCGCTCGGAGGCGCGTATCCTTGACAAGTCGAGCCATTGATTTCGAGGAATATGCCGCTCTTTTACTTCTCACCGATACGGCTAGCACGCTTCGCGCGAGCTTTCTCGGAATTTTCGAGCGATCGCAGCCATTGCATAGAAAGAATTTCTTCGAAAGCGCGAGAACGTGCAGGTATTTGGGGAAGAAGAAACGGTGAAACGACTTGCACTGGAAATTCATGCAAATTGTCTCGGGGGTGAAACAAGGAGCGTCACGTAAAAGGCCCCAGAGAGCTGCAGCGGCAGAGGGATTGGGAGTCGGTAATAATAACGTGTGCAGAGAGAGAGAGAGAGAGAGAGAGAGAGAGAGAGCAGGGCCGTAGATGGTATTTCAGATTATTATTTTTAAACGGATTCAGCAGGTATACGTGGGCGAATGGGAAAAGAACAAACAAGTGTGTGTGTGTGTGCAGGCGGCTAGAATAGGGAGCGAGAAACCCGCATTTTAGGGACGAAAACAGCGAGCGCGCGCCTCTTTTCACGTCGGTCACGTTTTTGTGTCTCTAGCAAAAATATACCTGTAGCCCGCATTAGAATGCCACGCGAGGAGTGCGCGCGAGGGCGTCCCATCCGTCGTATTTCGTTTCAAGATGAAGATAGCGTGCGCGAGGCCCTTCTCTCTCTCTCTCTCTCTCTCTCTCTCTCTCTCTCTCTCGTTCGCTCGTTCTCTCTCAACGGCACGAGGTGAGCCGAGATAACCTTAGACCTTCCTCAGCGGCGGCAGAAGGGTTTCTTTTTCCGCCTACTTTGAGCCCTCTCTCCGACGCGGACATTCGTCACTGCCCATTGTTGTCCGGCTAAACATCCGGCCCTCCGCGTGCTGCACGGCCACTCATGCTGCACGCGCTAGTTACGCACGGCGAACGAGCAAATTTTTATCGCGATATTTTGGAGTGCGACGCGCTTGCATAATACTACTGCCGCACCGAGTGCATGTCTTCGAGATCGGATCGAAATGCGGCATGTACCTGCAGAGCCCGAGAAAGATCGGCGCAGATATCACTTATCAATTAGAGACGCGGAAGCGCGCGCGCATCCATCTCGAAATAAGGGTCCGCTCGCGAGTGGCTGCGGTAATTTAGGGAGCCCGGCTGCACTCGTAACATATATCCCTTGCTCTGTTTCGCGTGCGCGGCGCACACTGCAAAACGATAGAGGGAGAGACAGCTCAAAGAGCCGCGAAACGAATGCAAAGCGGCTGCAGCGCGGCCCCGAACCCCTTTTAGCTGCGCGGATCGCGAGAGAATGCAGGCGAGAGAGATGGAAAGTGATCCCGAGCTCCGAAACGGAGCCGCTGCACGCATGCATCTCCCTGCGTGCTCGCTTTCTCCCCTCCCGCCGCCGTGGCGGCATCGCCTTAAAGTATTTACTGCCGCCGAGCGCGAGTTCCCGTCGTCAGCTGTAGCCGAAATAATGGCCGACATGTCCGTCCTCTCCGCGGCTCATTTGCACCGAAGATATGCAGGAGAGAGCGGAGAGGCGATGCAAAATCAGCGACGCCGATGCCGTCGAAGAAAGCCGCGCTCGCTTCTTCTGCCGAACTCACCTGAAACAGAAAAAGCGAGGAGAGATTGTAGAGTTAGATTGGAGCAGCAGCGCTTTTGTGTGTGTGTGTGTGTGTGTGTGTGTGACGTGTAATATACACAGAGGAAAAAGAAAGAGGACGCGAGACAGGAGATTCTTCGAGTGCGATTGCGCGGACTCTTCTTTTTCTTCTTCCTCGCCCTCGAGATTTTTGCGCAACCTCGGACCGACCGGCGCGCATTAAAATTATATATAGGGATACACCTCAAGAGGGAGAGGGAGCTGCTCGCGGATAAGACGCACTCGCGAGCCGCGTCAGCCATATTTTGTCACTATCGTTTCGGGGAAATCGACGCGCGACTCTCGCGTTATAACGTCATTAACGGCCTTTCGATGCGCGTCCGTTGTACTTATTATTTCGTCGCCGAGGTTCTCACGTGCGATAATCTTTTATCGCGCCGACGCCGAGAAAAATGCAGCAGACGCGCGCTCTCGAGAAACTCCCGAGAGGTATTCCGAGTAGCGAAAAAAATGTAATTCGGGGGGCTATGTACGGACGCGCGCACTGCTGCCAATCGCCTCGGCTGGATTCTGCGAATACGCAAGCAGACTTCCCTCCCCTTGGCGGTCCGGTGCGCACAGGTGTGTGTGTGCGCGCTCATGACGATTCTCGCGCGCACGGTGTGTACCTACAGGCGACTGTACTCGCCCTCTCTCTCGAATTCGACTTTCCTCCCCCTCTGCTCCCGCGGGCTCGGTGTGGCTTTCTGCGATGCTGATATTTGCGGTCCGATAGAATCAGCCCGCGAGTCGTCGCGACGAGCTGTATACGCAAGCGGAGAACCGGAGAGCAGAGGAGGAGAGAAGGAAGAGAAGCCAAGGACCGGCTTGTGCGTGCTCCCCCTTTTTCGGCTCCCTTTTTTGCGGCTTCAATTTGAATCGAAAAGGAGTGCGCGCGCGGACGCGGGGACAATAGGCGACGTTCCTCCTCCTCCTCATCCTCCTCCTCGGTGCAGTGGACGCACCGGTGCAGGACTCTATTACTCCGCTCGCGCTCGGGTTCCGGCGACCGGCCTGCGCCGAAATGCGCCAACGGCCTCTCGCCTCGCGACACACGTATTTTTCCAGCGAATTCCGGCCGAAGTAGTCCGGGCGCGGCAATTATATATTTTTTCGATTTTATTGAACGCGAGGGCCACGAATCCCCGAGACATGCACAACGAGGCGAGGTCGTTAAGGAGAAATTGCATTAGCACGCTCTCTCGGGCCCGTCAAATTTCTATTAGCAATAAAATCGCGCCCGAGCTAAAGGCCCCGCTTCCTCCCTCCCTCTCGCTTTTATTTTCCTCTCGCGCGCACGCTGCAGAGTGTATTGACTACTTTGAGACCGCGAACCGGTGCCGGGATTGCGAAGGATTCGATAAACCTTTATTGTTATACGCCCGATGAGCAACAGCGGCTTTAGAAATATCCAGAGATGCGAATTGCTCGTAGACGAGAGTCGAGGCTACAGAATTGAGTGAAATTTTTATGCGAATCCCATAAAATCCATCACGAGCGATCGACAGCTGCTGCCCGCAAGAAACTCGCTCAAATCGATGACGCAACGAAGCAAGAAGTTGAATTACGAGCCTCGACAAGAAGCGAATCGAAGGAAAAAATCGCCCTTACTTCTTCGAGTTTACGTTTATAACAAGCGGGGACTGTAGCTCATCCGGGTAAACGCTCTCCCTACCTCACGCGTCCCTCGCGCATTTTCCAAGGCTAATTTTATAAACACCGTGCGCAGCACGGTTTTAACCCCCTTGTTTATCGGTACAATTTCCCGTTTCTCCGCGCGGAGAAGAAAAAAAAGCGAGAGACTGGAGAAACGAAAAAAAAAGGAAACGGCGCATGCAGGCCGCCGCAGCTAGCGAGCGCGGGCGACGTTCCTGGGCCGCGCTCGATGATTTACGAGCGAGTTATTAGAGATTTCTGCTTTGCTGGCGCGCAGCCGCAAGTATAGATAAACGCAGCTAGCCACGTAATTACCCCGAGGGCTACTTCCGCCGGCATACGCGCGCGCGCGCACATATTCGTTGCAGCGCGGGCTCGAAAAGTTCTCGCGCTCGCGATACGACGCTCTGCTCATTTTTCATTTTCATGCGCGGTGTCTACGCGTGGCTCGACCTTCATATTCCTCTGTATTCCTCTCCTACTCGCATTGTGCGGCTCTCGGACACTTTATGAATTATTGATAGTCCGCGCGATATGCTAATTTTACACGTGTTTTCATTAGCCGCGTCGAGCGCACTCCTTGGAGCGTTGCTCCGATTTTCTTCGCTTTTGTGCGCTATGAAATCATTTAGCTCGGTGTACACACGCCGGATGAAAATCGACTCATCCCCCCCACTCACGGGGTTTTTCAGCCGCGCGCGTGAGAGACGGCCGAGAGTCCCAAGGTCCGAGAGCCGGCTATAAGCGCGATAACGGCGTGTCTCTGCGCTCGGCCGTCGTGTCCTCGCGTGCATACGAATCGCTTCATTTGTGCGCGGGCGCGCGAGCAAGCGCTCCGCATTCTAATTTCGCATGCGCCGACGGCGCTGGATCATGAAAGCAGCGCTGCAGTTGACGCGCACCACGGTGCAGGCATATAGGCGGGGGTAGCTCTCGGCTCTCCGCACGCTACGTATTAACAGAGAGATTCTATCGGATGCCCCTTTGTGCAGCCTGCGGATACGCGTCTCGCTGAGGGGCCCTTCGACTCTCGATCGCGCTTTCCTCTATACACCGTTACGCCGTGCGCGCTATACCACGCTGTGAAAAAATCTTCCTATTGAGGCGTTCTCTTTCAATATTAGCATAATTTAATTTTACAATAACAGCGAAATAAGCGCCAAAAGCGAGGAATTCTCGTTTCGCGTCCGATGCGGATGCTCGCCGTCTCCCGCACCTGTCGTAAAATCTAAGCATTAATTCGCTTCACTGCGCGCGCGCCGCTGGATTATAATAAACGAAAGTGTGCACAGCGCGTTTGATCGCGAGTCGGGAGTATTTTTCGAAGGGCCGCGAATATCATAATTAAAGATTAGTCTTATATGCGTGGGGGGAACAAAATTGTCGGACGCATCCCCGCATTCTGGCGCGCACGCGCGTTGCAAGCCTGGACAGCTCCTCGCGCGCTCTCTGCATAGCTGCTGCCGGCGTGGCTCGAGATTGGCTCGCTCCTCGTAAAAGGGTTCTCATCGTAAAAGGAGAAAAGAGAAGGTCTAGAAGTGCGCTCTTAATGCGAAACGAAAATACTCTTAAAAGCAGCGGGGATACTCTCTCTCTCTCTCTCTCTCTCTCTCTCTCTCTCTCTCTCTCTCTC
>QLSS01000151.1:64518-82106 GCA_024372645.1 Trichomalopsis sarcophagae | reverse complement strand
TCTCTCTCTCTCTCTCTCTCTCTCTCTCTCTCTCTCTCTCTCTCTCTTCGATTTGGATGCTTAAGTATCCTTAGAATAAACTACAGTATGTATTGACGGCAAACTGTAAGTGTGTAAATACTGTATGTATATATTTTGTTTATTTGTTAATTTTGTATTCGAGCGCCATGGCAAACCGAAGCCATTCTTTCTGTGATATCTTGGGTATTTATGCCGATTTAGCTCCACATACTACGGCATTCATGTAACTTTTGTAAAAAGCAATTCATGTATGTATTTATAATGTATTAATCTTACTTTTGTCTTATTGACAAATAAATAACATCTATCTATCTATCTATCTCTCTCTCTCGTTGTAATCGAAATCCTAACGCCATTGATGGTCAGTCATATGTGAATGGTGGCGGCCTGGCTTTTTATATTCGTGAGAATTACACCATTGTCAAGGTTTCACAGATAAATGATATCAACGAGACCGAGTACATGCTGCTTAGTATAAATTATGGGGCAAAAATTTTAATTGGTGGAATTTATCGTCGGCCAAAAGGACACACTCTATCTAAATTTTTTAATACATTGCTGAACCTTTCGCACCTGTATATTAATATTGTTTCAGCTGGTGATTTAAACTCGAACTTGTACCTTTTGGAGCTACGCATCATACCGATGACTCCGACACTTGGCTGGATGTTATATTGTCTGACTCTAGTGATAATATTATCTCTCACGAAAAATCAAGTGTACCACTTATTAATGGCCATGACTATATTCAAATAGACTTCTCATTTGACTTGCCCCCCCCCCCCCGACAAGAAGTCGAATTTACTTCCAGAGATTTTCGCAATTATTCTTCCTCAGCGTTCCTAGATCTATTGATGCCTAAACTCAATGAGTTAACCGTCGACTCGAGCCTGACAGTTGACTGTCGGTTAAAAAATTTTCAGGCGGTTGACAGTACAGCATTGGACGTGGTGGCACCGCTTACCACTCGAAAGTTTCGTAAAAAGCCGCTACCGTGGTTCACACGCGAGGTTAAAGCTAAGTGTAAACATAGGGACAAATTACATGCGATAGCAGAACAATCTGGCAGTGAGTTGGCCAAAAATAACTATAAAAGTGCTCGTCGGGAGCTATGGCTTGATTCCAACCAAGAGAAAATCGCCTTTACACTTCTTCGATAAAGAAGACTTAATCGAATTTTATTCGTCAGTAACTTGCGCACATCCTGCATGTACGATCAGTGTTCTAAAATCGGTGCTTGAAATTCATAGCACCGTGCCGCTAGATATGCCAGAATTTAGTTTTAAATCCTTGGGCCATATTGAGGTGCTGCAAGTTATGCACGCAAATCTACCGAATGCTAAAAGTCGTAGTTGTGATGGGCTGTCCTTATCTTACTTCAAAGATTCTTCCTCGAAACTAGCTCCATTTTTCACTGATCTGTACAACGAGTCCATTTCCAGCGGTGTTTATCCATCCACATGGAAACAATCGGTTATCATGCCATTAAATAAGTCGCCCGTACCCAGTTCGCCTGTGAATACACGCCCGGTGGCGAATATTCCACATTTTGCTAAAGTGTTGGATGGGCTATTAACGAGCCAAGTGGTCGATTATCTTGAGGCGCATCGTATTATTACTCCATATCAATCTGGTTTTCGCAGTAATTACAGCACGCAAACAGCACTTCTAAAGGTGACTGACGACGTTAGATTGGGAGCAGATACTGGGCTGATCACCTTACTACTGCTCTTTGACTTCAAACGTGCATTTGACACTATTGATCATGCAAAACTGTTAATGAAACTGAAATTTATTGGATTTTCAAATGAGACGATTGTTTGGTTTCATTTGTATCTGTCAGGGCGTTCACAAGCAGTAGTTGGTTTGGATGGACACTTTCGCGTTTCTTACCAAGCACTTCAGGGGTACCTCAAGGTTCCTCACCAGGTCCGATCATCTTCCTGATATATATTAACGAGATAATATCTGTGCTGCATCACTGTAGGTTGAAATGCATATTATTTGCAGATGATTTGCAAATATATGTTCAGCGCTCATGATCTGAACTCTGCTGTAGCCCAATTAAATGATGAAGTTACTCGCATATTAAATTGGTCCCAAGAAAATGGTCTCCTTCTAAATGTAAGAAAGACTAAGGCCATGGCTATCGGGTCAGTGCAACATCACATGCGACTAGATTTAAGTAATATTGCACCAAAACCCTTCGAAAACACTGTGAGAAATCTTGGAGTTACGTTATCTAAAACGCTTTCCTGGAATGCTCACGTTTCTGGTGTTTTTACGCGAGCTCATTTTGCGCCCTATCGGTTAAAATATAAGGGTTACAGTCTGGACAGTCGTCTTAAAGCGCAGCTGGTTAGTACTTTAGTACTGCCTTATATAGTAGTATAGTACTGCCTTATTTATTGCTTGAAGTACCTTTGTTTATTCTATGTTCGGTCTGTTATTTATTTATTATTTGCGTTTACTGTAATCATCTATTTATTTATTTATTAAAATGCCTCGAGACTCGTGCGAAAAATGCAAAAAGATTATTCGCGTACGCGCTATAATGTGTCATTGCAAAATTTGTTCTGCAACTTTCCACAATACATGCATGAATTGGCATGTTACAGGCAAAGGCAATTACATATGTCAAGCATGTAAAACTAAAAAAGACAATTTCAAAAGACTCGATTAAAACGCAACGAAAGACTGATCCGAAACTACAAGTAGCCAAAGATAAAGATAAAGATAACAAATTAAAAGATAAAAAGACTGATATAAATAATACTGTAAATAATAATACTGACAACAATAGTAATACTGATAGCGACAATATAAGCGCTGCTGATGCGTATAATAATACCAGTAATAATACTGACGATAATAATAACAAGGACAGGTTGTCTCGAATAACGACATTACAAACGTCAGCGTTTCTCAAAAGGAAGACTTTTCTGCTTCGACGCCGACCATCCCTATTGGTAAGACTGGAGCTGGGAAGCGCGCCCAAACCACTTCTCTGGTGTATATGGGTGCGCTTCACTTTTGTTCACTGCCGTCATCCATGCTCGACCTTTTCAGCAATCAATTTGACCTTCTTGAGAGATCAGTTGGCGATCTTAAGACTCTTCTTGTGGGGAAGCTCGATGCCATTAGCCGGGGATCAGACTCTGCCCCAGCAGCACTGGGAATGATCGACAAGCTGGTGGAGAGGGTTTCGTCGCTCGAAGAAAAAATCGAAAAGCAGGACTCTAAGCTGGAAGGGCTGCACAACGATCGCCTTCTGCTGTCACAAGAGAATAAGGCACTTCGGGAGAGTCTTGATGACGTGATGCGCGTGATGAACAGGGTAGAGGCTCGTGTACAAACCCTCGTGGTCGGTGGTCGTATAGATGGCGATGACGGCAGTTCCGGCTCCAGCTCTAGCTCTAGTCATAACCATCGTCCTCACCACAGTCTTAATTCTAGTCTTAGTTCTAGTAATAGTATTAGTAATAGTAATGACGAAAATAATAACTGTGATGTGTCTCGGGTTTTTGTCTCGCTCAGGGATCTCGAGTCTGTCGATGTGAATGATGGCGCAGGCGCCTCTATGTCGACTGATACAGAGGGATTTAGAGTCTCCATAGGTCGGCGTCAGACTCGGGTTCGCAAGTGTCGTAGGGAGGGTCGGGAGCACTCTACTGGCGGGCGTTCCTCTCCGGCGGGCGGTACGACCGGTGGTGAGTCTACTGCAGAGGTCATTATTTCCAGCATATCAGATTGCTCGGAACAAGAACGTGGTGACGTGGCCCACGCAGTCCTCAGCACTGCTCTGCCGTCCGTCGCTAGGACTGACATTGTGTCAGTGCGGCTGCTCCGCCATAATATGCGAGTAGGAACTGTCAGCGCGCGTCCCTCTCCATGGATTGTTCGTCTCTCGAGTAACAGTTTTTAAGAACATTATGCGAGCAAAACACAGGATAACCGGCCTAAACACACGCCAAATCAACGTCTCGCATTTGTCCCAGGAAACGAGTAATGGCCTGATTCAAAGTAAAATCTTCATAAATGAGTTGTTAAGTAAAGAATTGTTCTTGAAGTCTTAAAAGTGTAGCTAGCGGTCTTGATTTTAAGTACGTCTGGCATAGAGGCGGACGTTTCTTGGCAAAAATGCGGGATGGGAAAATGTCACATCATTTTCAAACGGCAACTGACTTGCAAGCTATCGCTGCATCATATTCTGCGACAAGTAATGACAATCTTGTAAATAATGTGACAGCGGTACATAACGGTAATGCGATCACTGGGACTGCGCCGTGCACAGGATCACTAGACTAGAAACACTTCCTCTGCGTTTGTCATTCCTTTTGCTACAACGGAGATGTATCGGAACTCATTTACTATAAAGGGAATGCATTTCTGGGATTCCCTCCCTGTGAAAATTAAACTAAGTCCATCTTTAAATATTTTTAAGGAGCGCCTCTACGATTATCTCACATCGTTATCTCAAAATTATGTATCTAGATGATTCTACAAATTATGATCTAGATGACACTAGAAGTGCTCAATATTACTACCTGTAGGCACTTATTCTATTCTAGTGAGACCTTAGGTTCGAATTATATTTTCCCGAGGTGATATTGTACGTTATAATGTAGTTTAATAATTAGCTTAATATTTTAGTACTATCAGCATAATTGTAAGTCTAAATTGAAATTGAAATTATATTATATTTATTATTAAGTCATGTTAAATCGTAAATTGATTGATCGCAAGTCATCGCACTACGCTCTTTATAATATGCGAATCTGCGAGAGACAAGCTTAAAATCTGCCAAAGACATGCCAAATACCAATGTAATTGCCTTGCCATTGATTTGAAATTTTATTTTTGTAATCATTCTATGTATTGTTTACCTCGCCCCACGATCCTTGGGCTAGGGTGTTAATAAATCTCTCTACATGGCGTCTCCTCTTCACTAGCAGAAGGGGGCGCCGTAGTCGGTAAGGAGGAATTGAATTCCCGTACCTCTCCTCTCGAGACCCAACTAGCTGATAACATCAGTGCGTCTAATAGACTGCTTGACGCCAACAAGCTGCTCCTGGACGAAAATATTATTCTTCGGGACGAGTTGCAACAGACAAAACAAATACTTGAAAAGCTCCATCGTGCTAGCCAGGACCTTGACACGGACTCGTTGCCGGTTTCGGACTGCAGTCCGTTGCTTGCTTCGAGTCCTAGTATTATTGAGCTTGATGACACTGAGATAGTAGGAACACGCAAATGCTCCTCTCCTCAGATGACACTTACTGGCGAGGACGCAGGATCGGGGTTAGGCGTTGCTGAGGGGTGCGAGGTCATAATACACGGACTCGTTCAGAACACTGATAACATCAATGAGAAAATCTCGGGCGCAGCTGCCTTCGCACTGCTCAGCACCGTTCTTCCCGCCCTACAGATGAGCGACGTCGCCGGCACTCGTGTACTCAGCCAGCGCCAGCGTAGACTAAACAGGGATCAGAGCAATGACGCGATCGGGACAAATTCAGCGACGCGTCGAGGTGTGCTGCCATCAGTCGTCGTCACACTCGCGAGCCCGGGCCTGGTCAGGGAAATCATGCGAGCGAAAAGCACGCTAGCTAACAACTACCTGACCATAAATGACATCAAGCCCGGGGCTCTAGACCCGGAGACTGCTGCCTGCTTGACTGAACATAAAGTATATTTAAATGAAATGTTGTCCCAGGAGAAGTTCACCTTGTTTAAAAGCTTGAGGCCCATTGCACAGTGACTGGGCTTCAAATATGTCTGGTATGCGGGTGGCAGGTTCTTGGCTAGGCGTAGGGGGGGGGGGCGAGCGCGCGCACGTGTTTGCATCTGCTGCCGATTTACAGGCTATTCTCACGGCGTGTCAGGCCGGCTCGAAACGACCTCGACGACCGAGTACACGCATGACTGTCACTGAAAAGGACGAAAACTCTGACGCTACTTCAAGTAACAGACCTGAGTCGGACCTGACAAGCAAATCGGTTGCAATTTTGCCAGCATCGATGCCATCATTGACGACTGTATCATCTGCATCAACTTCAATACAGTTGTCATCATCGTCATCATCATCATCCGCGCCCTCTACATGACTCGCGAGGAACCCTGACAATGCACCGGGTACTGGGAGTGGCTTGAGGGTGGGCTTCCTCAATGTGAACTCGCTCAGGGCTCGCATTGAGATCGTCCGTAATTTTTTGTCTGAGCGCCCCTCGATCGACATCTTTGGTTTTGCGGAGACATGGCTGGATCCGATTGTGGACGATAGCCTAGTTAGCATCGGGGGATTTTCTATCATTAGGCAGGATCGAAATGTAAACGGAGGTGGTGTCGCCCTGTTTGTGCGCAATGGATTGAAAATCAAAAAGTTTGCTTCATCGGATACTGTGGGTCTAGGAAAACCTGGAATCCCAGAGTACCTTTTTTGTAGCGTACAAAGGGGTGACTCACCTCCGGTGCTACTCGGAGTTATTTACAGGCCCCCGAAAATTCCGATGCAAAAGGACTCAGACCTTTTTGATGTATTGCGGGACTTATGCGGCGAATTGAGTCACAAGATTATAATGGGTAATCTGAACTCAGATTTACTATCTGACTCAGACGACGCTGCTACTATCAAGCGTCTGTCCGAAGAGTTATCTCTTCAGATCATCCGGCATGGTCCCACACATCATACCTCATCATCTCACACATGGATTGACCTTATCATGACCGACAAAAACGACACGATCTTGGACTCTAAGAATGAGTGGCTGCCTAGTTTCGGCAAACATTGTGTCATATATGTCTCGCTAGACATCTACGCTCCCAGTCCTACGAGTGACACTTTCTCGTACCGGGATTACGAGTGCATAGACACAACTAGTCTTGTCGACCTCTTGTCTTGTTGTGACTGGACAGCCATGAATTCCATCGAAACCGATCTGGAGGGTGCTTTATACGTTCTTAATAATAATATAAAATTAGCAATCGAGGAATTGGCGCCTTTGAAAATGGTTTGCCCACGTAGGAAATATGCTCCTTGGTCTGGACCAGAGCTGAGACTCCTCATGGATAAACGCAATGCTACACTCAGGCGCTATGAGCGCACGAGGAGAGCGGAGCTTTTCAATGAGGCCCTTCGACTCACAAACGAGGTCGACATGCGTTCTGCTCAAGAGCGTGGGTCCCTCCTTTGCCAACAACTATCAGACGCCCTTGATGAAAATAGAAATATCTGGAAGGTAATGCGTCATCTCGGCCTCCTGCCTAGGCGTAAGGAGGAGGAGTTTTTTGGTTTTACGCCAGGGGAGCTGAACGAGCACTTCGCGGGAGTATCGGTATCACCCCTCGAAAATATAGACAATGCGACGGACACTATTGTGCTTGCAGGCGAGGAGGGCTTTCCTTTTAGCCCTGTTGGTATGGGTGACGTCGTTCTTGCTATATCACATTTTTCCTCGCAAACGAGGGGTGTCGATGGTATTCCATGCGGGGTGGTCGTCAAGGCCCTCCCAATTATTGGGGAATTTATTCTTAATCTATTTAACTGCTCCTTCGGTCAGGGGATCTTTCCGAGTATCTGGAAACAGGCTCAGTTGATCGCGCTAAGAAAGACCAGTGCTCCTTTAAATGTTAAGGACTTTCGTCCAATTGGATTGCACTGCTTCCTCTCAAAGGTACTCGAGAAGATCGCGCACACCCAGATCACGGAGTATCTCAATAAAAATAATATATTCCGAAAACACCACAGCACACAAACAGCGTTAATAAAATTGACTGACGACGTACGCATGGCAATTGACAAAAAGAAGGTGACGCTTATGTTGCTGTCTGACTTCAGCAAAGCCTTTGACACCATCTCACCTTCCAAATTACTATCTAAGCTGAGGCAGCTGGGGTTCTCTAGGGCGGCTCTTCTGTGGATTAAATCATATTTACAGGGACTAACTCAGATGGTAATTTCGAATAAAAGCGAAACTTCAGAGTGGCTTGAAACCAATCTGGCAGTTCCACAGGGTTCTGTCCTGGGACCCTTGCTGTTCAGCCTCTATGTCAACGACCTGCAAAATATACTTGACGGCAACACAATTAAACATCTTTTTTAAGCGGATGACCTCCAGATCTATCTACACACCAACAAAGATAATTTCCTGGACGGCGTGGCTCGACTGGCAGATGCGGCGCGGCTGGTTTCTGGCTGGGCGAAGAGCTCCGGTCTGCGACTTAACTCCGGCAAAACCAAGTCTATATTTTTCGGGTCCATGAAGAACGTTAATGATATTAAATCATAGAACTTGCCTGGGGTTCCGTTGCCGGATGGAGTGATCGTCCCATTCAATGAGACGGTCGTGAGTCTCGGTGTTGTACTGGATAGCAAACTTACTTGGAGACCGCAGGTGGATGCTATCACGAAAAAAGTAAATAAAGCCCTATATAACCTGCGGTTTATCAGGGGCTGCACCACTAAGACTCTCCGCAGAAGGCTAGTTGAAACACTTATACAACCACACATCGACTACTGTGCTGTGACTATCCTGGACGCATCTAACGAACAACGAATACGGATACAGAGACTGAGCAATTCGCGTGTGAGATTCATCTTCGGGGTTAGGAGGGATGAACACATCAGTCCCTACCGGAGGCGTCTAGAATGGGTTTGCACCGATTCCAGAAGACTCTACTTTGAGGCCATTCTATTATATAGAATAACCCGGATCGGTGAGCCTTCGTATCTGGCCTCATTGTTCAATAAAGACAAGCCGAGACCCTCCAGTAGGGGAGTTCCCCCGGAACTGAGCATCCCTACCGTGAGTACTGAAACCGGGGCTAGGGCCTTCCAGGTCCAAGGTGCTCGATTCTGGAACTCTCTCCCTTCTGCTCTGCGAAAGCAGCCATCACTCGCCTCCTTTAAGGGGGCATTACGGCGGCACCTGATGGCCAATGAATCGTGACAACTCTGAGCCCTCTGGCGCTGCATTTTTTCATATTAATCTAGTTTTAATCTAGTCAGACTCGGCCCGAGGCCGTAAAACTTCTTCCAGTATTACGTATTTTTTTTTAGATTTCAAACGTGCAATACAGATAGGTCTTTGACCAAACCTTAAGTGTACAACGTAATATTAGAAAAGTTTAATGTGATAATTAAATATGACGAAATGTGATCTTATGTGATTTTATGTGACAATAATTTTTATATATTTGTTAGACTGTATGCGACACAGTCTTTGTGATCTTTATTGTATTATTTTTTGCTTTAGCAAATAAAAACCTATCTATCTATCTATCTATCTATCTATCTCTCGCTGCCTGTGTAGCGGACCGGAAAAAAGACGCAGCAGCGGTAGGAACCGAGCTGGAAATCCGTTAGCGCGATGGCCCGGAGAGAATTAGTGGACGCATTGTGCTGACGCCTCGGAGCATTGCGTAATAACAATAAAGATGCTCCCGAGACGCTAATCGATTGGCCGAGGGGGGAGAGGAAAAAGTGGCGCGACCACCAGCTGAATCTCTCGCTTTCCGAGGAATTTATGTGCGCAACTATAAAAAACCGAGCGCCTATGCCTCTCTCGGCATCTCTACGGCGCGTTTTGGCCCGGATTCGCGCTGCACCGCCGCCCGGAAATTCGTGGCACTCGCTCCCGAACGCGAGCCCGGCCGACTTGACGTACGCGCGCTATAATCGCTAACGACTCGGCGCGATACTTCTTTCTCCCCTTCTTATAGGTATAAGTAGTCACTCTCTTCCATTCTCGGATGGTCGTCAACCTCTGCCGAAACATCAGCTGCAATATCACGCAGCAGGAGTTAATCAGCCTCGCTCTCTCGACAAGCCGATAATTTGCCAAAGGACTCGTCGGCTGGGCGATAATCATAGCCGCGGAGCTCAGGGAGATAAGTGCAGTTTGCCGTTGAGCAAAGGACTGGATAATTCTCAGGCGATGACAATGACTGCTGCCGCTCGCAGCGCTGGGAACTCCAAAGTCGGCACGCGGACAGCTTTTCCTGCTCTGCTGTGCCTCGAAACGCAGTCGAGCGAGTGTAGCTTTGCAGCCGGAAATGATGTCGCCGACTGACGCCTCGCATGACGGGAATGCGAGCCACTGATTAAAAGAGAAAAAGCGGGTAATAAAACTCGGAATAAATTCAGCGGCTCCGATGCAAAAAATGTAATTACCAAACGCTTGACGATGCGTTTACGTCCTAATGGCAATCATATGAAGTCATCGGCAAATAAAAGCGCACGGCCGCGCATTGGGAAGGCATCCGCGCAGAATAATAAAAATCTGTGACCGAGTCTAAAAGAAAGAGAGTCGACGGAGCGGATACTTCGAATGTAGGGGAGTCTCCGCGAAAGCGAAGGTGAAAAAGAGTCCGAAGAAGAAGAGGTTGAAGGAATAAAGATCGGTTGCATAGAAGAGGAAATGAAGGAGATGCAAGAATGCGAGGAGAAGCAAGAAACGGAGATGCTGCGCCGCGGCGGTAGGAAGGGGGCTGCTCTGCTGCGCTTCGTTGGTGAGACGCGGACTAAATACAAGAAGAGGAGGAAGAAGGCGCTCGAGATGAAGAGGCAATAACGTCCTGGCGTTCAAAGCATCTTCTAATTAGAATTTTAACCGCGATTTTTGTCGTCGAACATCGGCGATGAAAATTATGTTACTTATGAATAATCTTAAAAACTCGAAAAATTACTTTATCCACGATCTTAGCAATATATGAACAACTGTAGTTCGTTTTTTCAGAATTGTAAGAATACCTTTATACAAAATAGTTGCAATTGACTGTGATGTACGACACAATTGACACATACTCAACAAGTTATAGCTTGAATGGCCTACGCAGACTCCGTAAAGCTGTTTTGGCATGGGTGATACATCGCTATATCTAGACTACACGAGCACAAACCGATAAGGGGAATACGAAGGTGCCATGCGCTACCTATCTCGTCGAACTATTTACTATAACACTCCTGCCGATTACAATAATATTCCTGAAATGCACGATACAGGTGTTTATGCTTGTTTTCCGATTCATTCATTGTTATAAAAGTCGTCGAGTACAAATTTTTCGGCTTTTTTGTAATGTCCGAACGTGAAATGAACGCCGGCTCATAATCGGCCTGTAAGAAGTTGGTGCTTCGAGAAATGTAAGCGACCCGTCAGGCTAAAAAATGTTTGCGTCAAGTTTAACAAACGACACGAATATTCGCTGTTGCACGTACGCGCTAAGCAGGAAGGACGTGAAAGCCATTAATGTCTACACTCGTTCTGCGCCCGGCCGAAACTTGTTCGTCAAATTGAATTATTGTCGCGCGCGCGTCACTCGGACATACGCACGACGACGGAATACAAGTTCCGAGCGATGACGGGGACGTGCGCGCGGCGAGAAAAATCGCTTATTGTAATAAAGCGCGAGAGAAGGGCGGGACGTACGAAACACGGCAATAATGAGAGTCGGATCGACGCCTCGCTGACTGATGCTCGACGAAATCGCGTAAAATCGGCCCGAAGTTTCGCACAGGCTTGACGCAGGCGCTGCCGAATAGGGGAAACGCGTCGGGGCGTCAAAACGCCCGTATTCCTGCTTCTCTCTCACCACACTCCGCTGTTATACCTTTTCTCGCTGCTTGTCTCTCCGCGCGCAACCCAATACGCCGTAAATTCGATATTTCTTCTCGCGCTCTTTCCTAATCAAGACGCTCTCTCATTGAATATCGCGAATATTGGCTGAAATTTCAGCAGCCGGCGCGCTCTTCTTTCGCTTTGCTCGCGCGCGATGAATTCCGGGCTGCCAGTCGTGGGAGGTAGCCTCCGGAGTTTAACTAGCCGAATTTCGGGCGGGAATCGGATTTCAGGAGCGGATACGAAAGGCGTCCGTCAAGGAAAGCTGCCGGGCTTGTCTCTCGTGCGCGGGGGGCATAAATAACGAGCTGCAGCGGCTGCGGGGTATTGTATTGTATCGGACGGGCTACGCGCAGGGGACACAATGTTTCATTCGAGTCCCGACGTTTAGTTGCCCGGCGCGTATCAAGACGAGTCGTCTCCGCGCGCGGGCAAATAATCAGATACAGCGCGAGCGGTGCAGGAAGTCCGCGCGAACGAGCACGACGTCGCCGGATTTTTCGGAGGCCTTCATTAACATTGTTCGCATTGGTCCGGGAGATCGGGCGCGAGAGCGAGCGGACGTTCATTCCAAAATTCAAGTGCCAAGTAAACGGTTATGTTTTATTTTATGCGGGGGGAGTGCCGTGCCTTTGTACCGCGTCCCTCGATAAGTGCGACGATAATCTTCCGCATCCGCGTTTTTCAGCTCTCGCCGGCAGCGCCGCAGCCGCCCTTCAAGAGCCGCGCGAGCGCTGGGAAATGCGATTGGTCCACGAGATAAAGAGCGCGCGAATACCGCAGGCGCCCGCGAAGAACAATTAAGTAGTCGCCGCACGAAAATTGTCGCGCGAAATCGACGACGGAAGAGTGCAGATAAATTAAGGCGGTTCGCGGCCGATAGGATCGAGCGGGGAAACAATGCGCCTCGCCCGAGATTTGATTGAGACGCGATGCGCGCGAGTAAATAAAGCGATTCCGAGAGAGGCTTCCCCGTGGCCGAGACTTTGTTTTCGCGGAGCCCGCGCGCGACGCGCGAGCATTAAAAGCAGCAGATTAATGCCGGCAGTAAAAATGAAATTTTATAGGGGGAAACCAGCTGGCAGCTCGGGGGAAGATTTAGTGCCCGCGCGACGAGTGAATCAGTGCTCGATTTAGCCGGGGCTCGTTGCGCGGGCGTACGAGCGGTTGACGCGCTTCCACACGAACGCTGCTGACGGCCGCACTAAAACAAATGGACTATCTCGGCTCTGCGGAGGAGGATTCGGCTGAGAAATGACAACATGACGGCGCTCATTGTGCTGCCGCTGCGCGCTCCCCTTCCCCATCAATTCTCCCAGTGAACCCGCGGAAGCTCATTACCGGCTATGGACAGAGGAGGTGTTCGGCTGCAGCGAGCGAGAGAAAACGAGAGCCGAGCCACTTACCGAGATTGTTTAGCGCTGTTTACTCGTCGATCGCTGACAAGGGGGTCGTTCGCTCCGCTATACTCGCGCGCGCGCATTATACATCCGCGGGCAGGGTTCTCAGCTCTCTTCCTCGATCTTCTATTGCCGACTCGCTTCGCATTCCAATCCGGCTCCACGAGCGTACGTAGGCATACCCGCATACGCGAGCGCTTTCAATGCGGCGGACAGGCTGATGTGCGAGCCAAGTGTACCGTTGCGCGCTCGGAGATTAACAATTTAGCCGGCTTTGTCGAAAAACGCGGCCTGCGCACGAGCGCGCGCGTAATAGTTTTTCGAAATATGCCACCCGCACGAAAAGTTATGGCTCTTGCCGGAATAACATAGCCGTACGGACTAGTTAATGGAGTACAGTTACGAGTACTGTACGCGCATGCGCGAGGCAAGGTGTAATGAGTTTCCAGGCATCTCGCAAAGTAGACCATCGGCGGGTCGAAAATCAGAGGTTCGGGCCCGCATTACAGACAATCACGCCGCGCCAGAAGCATGTAATGGCCGTACCGTATAACGTATCAATCGGCCACTCGTGCGCCCCTGCATTCCCAATTGCCATCGTCGAGGATTGTCAGCGAGAGCCGCGAACTCTCGGGGATGCTGACACACGTGCGGGCAAACTCCCGGAAGGAGGTGTATTTTTAGCGAAAAGGTAACGAGGCTTTTAACGCCGCCTTAAAAAGCGAGCTCGTTTTATCGGCGATGGAGGAATTTACAGCGCAGTTATGTTATTCATAATCTGGCATAAAATGTAACAAAGTGTTCATTTCGCCGGAAAGCCTCTCGTGCAGTCGAAAGAAGAAATACCGGAGGAAATGAGGAAGGCAGGCGGGCAGTCAGGCGAGCGATGCAGGCTTGGCTTTTATTTCGCCTCCTGTTTGATTAAAGAAGTAATAAAGATTTCGAAAACGCGTTGTCAGGTTATTAGTCGAGCGGGACGCGCTGTGCTATCTCGCGGGGGGGGGGGGGGGGGGGCGGGGGGGGGGGGGCGGGGAAAAAAAAAAAGAGGGGGGGGGGGGAGGCGCCCGCCGCATGCCGTGGAGGGGGGGGGGAAACTCGCGCAGCGACGATGAAAAGAAGAAGATTCAGTGGTGAGAAGGCCTACGCAGCCTCCTGCGAAGCAATATGCTCTCGCCGCATGAGGTCCTCTTTCTCTTTCTCTCTTCCCGCGCGCTCGCGCACTGCCGATCGTTTTCTCCTCCATTTTTTGGCCTTCTCTTTTCGCGAGACACTCGGTCGAGCGGGAAATAAAAAAACTGGAATTGCGTAAAGGGCCCCGGCTCTCTAACTTAAAGAGCGACTCGTCAAACATGATCAAGTGCTCGAGATAAAATTTATAGCAATTATTAAGATCGCAGCCTCGCACTCGCGCGACCAACGAGATTTTTCCCCCGAGATTTATTCAGACTCGATGAAATTCATTTCTACCGACGATCCTCTCTCGGCGCTCGCAAACATTCAAGTTATTTACTGCGGCTATAAATAAATTGCAGCTCTCCCCTCGAGTGTCTCGCTCTTTCCGCTCGTTTTCTGTATTAATCTTCAACTTACATGACAATTAAAAGCGCTTTGGCGGAGACTCATGCGGCGGCTCTCGGACTCACCTGCAACATAAAAAAGCACGCGATTACACGAGCTGTCCAACGATAAAAGTTGCGCCTGGTTGATACTGCCGATCGTTAGATTCGCAAAGTTACATGCGTGTACATTGTACAACGATTTGCTCGCGGCCGCCCACGTCGATCAACGTCGCCCTTATCAATCACCGTGCGCGCTCATCTTCCGCTTTTCACAGGCTCGACGCCGCTCACCCGAATTGAATGCGCAGGAATATAAACGCTATTAAAAGTGTCACAGACGCACGCGCCTGCAACGCGAGCTGCGAGACGAGTCAGCGATAAGAGTCCACATACGCTTGCATCGTAGACGTTAGCTCAGTGGTTAGAGCTCCCGTTTGTTAATCTCGGGGTCCGCGGTTCAAGCCCGCGTCTACTCTTTTTCGCTTTTCGACTCGTCTCCTCTCCGTCCGTTACAAAAGACAGCAGCAGCGGCGAAAAGAAGAATCTCGTTCGTCACGCCGCAGTGTATGACTTCTTTCCGTTGTTACGCCATTAGCGCGCGTGCGGCTCGGGCAATCCAATAACCGGAGGCAAAAGTGCATGTGTGCGCGCGAACCGCGAAGCAGATTGGCTCTGATAATTAATATAGGAGGGGATCGTTCGCGGACCGCACTACGCCGCGCGTCATAGTAGTCGCTCCTGAGAAAAGACGGAGCTGGCAGCGAGGGCATATCCAAAGAGCCCGCGCGACTCATTAAGGGCTCCGCCGCCGAGCAGGCAGAGGGGCGTACCAGAGGCGGTGGGAAGGACTCGAATGCCAGATGAGGCTAATTTTGATTCCGCGCCCCTCGCTCTTGCTCCTTCTTTCCGAACTCGCGCGCTGCGCCGCGCAGACGGAACGGAGAGGCCGTTCTGAGCCTTTTTGCGAGAGGAGCTGCCGGGGCTCGAGGGGCTCGGCATTCACAGATGGGCGAATGAGCGACACGAGTGGCGACGCAATAATAATTTTGATTATTCGCACAGCCGGTTTTGACGCGAGTGTGCGAGCTCGCCCGCTGGGCTAATCGCGCGCCGCGACAATGTCCGCGATACGGACCTCCTAGCTCGCCGCGCTACCTGCGCGCATGCGATAATCAAAATTTTACCATCAGGCTTTTACAATTTGTCGAATTTACGCCCGTCCCGCTCGCCTCTCGTAAGTACCGGCTTGATAAACTGTTGAAATTTCGCTCGCTCTCCCACGGCAGCACACCCACGACTGGTCGAATCTCGAAAAGCCTCATCGACACCCGAAAAGAGCAGCGGATGCGCGCACGAGGCGATCGTTAGCATTAATTAGAAAGGAGATACCGACTTCCGGCGCTTCGCGGACACAATTTCGCGCTAATTTCTTCTCGATCTTCCGGCTCGTTTTCAGCGCGCGTACGTCCCTGCGAGACGTGGCGATGAAAAAGAAACACGGCATGATCCATTACATTTCGGCAGCCCGGTAATGAGAAGGCAAAGGGTTAGGAGGAGGAGCGGCGAAACACAAGAGGAGCTCCTAAAAGAGAGAGAGGGAGCGCATCTCGTTGCTCATTTCGAAGACGAAGCAACATTTTTTCCCCGCTCTAAATGAACTTCATTTCGCGCTCGGATCGTTAACCATGATTTTTATTCAATTGCGACAAAGGGCGGAGCAAGAAAAAGCGGGGGCAGCGAAAGAAGTCATTATACTTAAATATCAAATGAGTAGTAAATCGTGAATATTCATGCGGGCAGGCTTTTTAGGCGATTATCCGCCGCGGCCCCTTTTTTCCGCGAAAGCGAGCAGCCGCGATGAAGAATAAAACTGTGCGGCTAAATACTTGGAAGGCGCTCGCTGCTGCAGCAGAGGCGTTTTTGTCGGGACGTATGCCGGCGGCGGTGGCCGATGACGATCGCGGCCAGAGTAACGGAGTGAATTGACAAAATCCAGCGAGGAACATGCGAGCGCGAGCAACAGTATTTTTAATCGAATTAATTATTCGGCCAAGACTGGAGGAGAAGAAGAAGCAAGGCGGGCTGCTCGCATGAATATTAGGAAATTAAAAAGCGGAGCGAAGAGAGAAAGGGCGTCGGTAAGGCAGCTAATCTCTGACCGATAAGCCGTCGTAGAGGTGCTCGGCGAGTACCGCGCTTCCCCCCCCCCCCTCTCTCTCTCTCTCTCTCTCTCTCTCTCTCTCTCGCTTGCACGAAGATTAATGGTGATCAAGACTTATTCTTGGCTCCTTTTAAAAATGCAATCGATCCAAATGTCTCTCAGATTTCCTCTCTGCCTCTCTTTCTCGCTCGCATATGCAGCATCGCGGCAGGGAGGGGGGGGGGGGGGCCGCAGGACGAAAGACGAGAGAGCAAGAGTTGAGCAAGACTTGATTGAATCCGGCGACGAGAGCCGTGGGCTGAGCGTTTTTTTCTCGCTCGCTCTCCTCCGTTCTTCTCGGCTGCGTCAACAATGCGCGCAGGTAACCGTATCCCCGACCGGCGATGCTGCGGCGCGTACGGCAAATTACTTGGCCGAGGTGACTCGAAAGAATTTCGTCCCACTCTTTTTCTTCTCTCTTCATTTCGGTCGCTTCGACTTTCGAAGGTGCTCGGCACTCTGACCTTCTTTCTGCCGCGAGAGGTCACTGCGCCATCGACATTTTTCCGAATCGGCAACAATAACAGGAAATCTGGCTTGGATGCTTCGGCTAGACGGTTGAATAACGAGAGTCGAGGATGTAACGTCATGAGTCTCTGATACCGCTGCAGTGAAAGAGGGCGGCGCGACATGGCTTGTACAAAGCCAACGCTCACGCACTCGAGTCTCGACGTACAGAGAAAAAGAGACGACGAGAACGGTAGGTACAGGCGGAGGTAAGGAAGAGGCCGATCGATTCTATTATCAGAGAGAGAGAGAGAGAGAGAGAGAGAGAGAGAGAGAGAGAGAGAGA
>QLSS01000151.1:50288-64508 GCA_024372645.1 Trichomalopsis sarcophagae | reverse complement strand
AGAGAGAGAGAGAGAGAGAGAGAGAGAGAGAGAGAGAGAGCTGTATAGCGCGCGCACGGAAGAGATGACGCTGCGCTTTGCGGGGACACGGTAGAGGCGTTTCGGGTACTGCGGGGGGTACGCGCGCCAAATAAAGAGAGCCTCTCGGGCTCTCGCTCCGTCAGAGGTGAGAACGCGCGATGTGACTTTCCTCGTTACAACGAAGAGGCAGATGGCAGCGTGACGCTGGCCTTCACTTTCGTCGATGCTGCAGCGCGGAAAAAGGCGATCTCTGTGAAAAGGAGCTTGCACATCAGGAAACATGGGAGCTGCACATGGCGAAAGCACCTCGATCCCGTCGAGTGTATCTGCGCGGCACATTGTCGGGTTAATTGAAAGGGTCGATAAAATCTCCATGTTTTTGACATCGAGCGAGCGAGAAGCGAGGGCTGGACGCGCAACCGGCCGGACGAGGCAACAAGTGAGGAAAGGCTGAAAGAGAGAAAGAGAGAGAGAGAGAGAGAGAGAGAGCAGAACAGTTTGGGGGAGTCTGGTTGCGGCCAAGAGACAGAGAAGGAAGAGGCGTGGAAGAGGTGAAGAAGGACCGAGAAAAAGAAGAGACACGGCAGAGCGGCGATAGAGACCACCCGAACGCAGGCGGAATTGGCCAGCTCGCGCAAGCGCGTAGTCCTAAACCCGCGGAGGCGCCAATGTTCCTCTCTCCCTCTCTCTCTCTTTCTCACTCGAGAGGGAGATCCTTAATTGCAGATAAATAATGAGAACGCGACTGGTTCTCACTTTGGAATGCTAAATCAGCCGAGCCCGCGGCGTATCCAGTTCCTCGCCTCTCCGATAACAGGTGCAAATCAACACTGAATTCAGCCACAAAGTATGACCGGTTGCAGATTACGATGCTCTCCGCGGCGTCAATTACACCGCGAGCAGCGTAAACAAAGCGATCCATCGCGCATCCTCTCATTTGAATATAAAGGGAGCGATGAATTGGAACGTTCTGAAGAGCCTCGGACGCGCGCTTTCGTCAAAACGGCCAGTTCCGCAAAGCTCGCTGCGAGATCGGGAAACAATGCCTCGTACACATAGCTATGAGAGAGCATTGTAGCTAAACGGTACATCCCCCGAGTCGTGAAAGCTGGCCGCGCGCGCGGCAGTTCTCGCGCGGACACAGATAATTATCTATAGGAGAGCTATAGGATGTTTTCTGCTGGAATGCGCTGCTTCTGTGCGCGATGCACCAGCAGCCGCTATTATTCGCCGCGTTTCTACGACTATTCACTGCGTTTCACGATTTTGCATGCGGCTCCCTCTCTCTTCTTTTGCCGCGGCGCGCTGCACCGGACACTCGCACGATCGGAATCCTGCGCCTCCAGTTCTTAGCGCGCGCTTTTCTTGCGCCCACAGCTCAACTCGCGGCGTTATTCTCTTCTAGGCGCCTCGGTTTTTCGCCGCCGATGTAAATATCCACTCGCCTGTATTTACACGCCGTTATTATTACGGCTCCCTCGCATGTGCAAGTTCCATCATTCAGCCGAACGCGAAATTTCTCGAAGGAAGAGGCAACAAAGAAGAATGGGACGCGGGGAAAAAAGAATGAAGAATGATGGTTCGAGTGAAAGAAGTAGGAAGAAGAAGAAGAAGCGGAGAGACAAGCAGCTGAGATAGAAGCCCAGAAGTACCCGAGGACCGATAGTATCTCTCTGAAGAACGCGCTAACGGGATCTACACGAGTATTCCGAGTCGTGATTCTCCGGCTCTCTCTCTCTTTCTCTCTCTCTCTCTCTCTCTCTCTCTTTCGCAGGACCCCATACACGAGCGTATGCTCGGACGTGCGAGAGTCGCGACCGAGAGGATGTACGAAAAGAAGAGTGGAGAGAGATCCGATGTCCAGTTTTCGTCTCGTACATCAGCATACCGGATAACAAGCGATACTCAGGCGGGGCTCGAGCTCACGAAAGACACGCCGCGAATTATCGAGGCTGCGCATCTTTGGCAGTTCATTATTCCGAGAGCGAATTTCGGCGGCGGAGAGCCTCGAGACCGCGCGTATTTTGGAAATGAGCTGCAGAGCTGCCCGCCGGAGACGCGCGTCGCTCGTTAGGCCGCTTGCTCTCGCCAACGCGTTAGCTTAAAGATTAGATCCCGCCGCGCTACTGTATTGACCCCATCGGCGAAACGCCAATTAAAACGGGCCGCTGCGCGCCAGATTGATGCACTGCTGCACCGAGTCCGCGAGCGTCATTGCTGTACGATGACTGCAATCTGCACAAGTTTGCGATAAAAAGGAAATGGAAGTTGTCGGATAAAAAGTGACATGTTCTCTCACGCAGCAGCAGCGCACGAAGTTAATAAAGCCAGAGGTCGAGGGGGCCGCGCCGCGCGCTCTCATCTACGGACAGTCGACCGCAGACCGCCACCTCCTCTCCTCGGCGAGCTCGCGCAGCTCCGACCGCAGATGCACTGCTGCGGAGCCTGGACCGGACAGCGGCAAATTATTTTCTTCTCTCTTTCGCGCACGGGGCAGCGGGCCGCGCGGGAGGAGGAGGACTCATTTCGGACTTAGATCTTGCGCGCCGCCACAGCTTGTTTGTTCTTATTTTCGGGGCACAAATTACAGGGGTTCACCTTCAGCTTCTTATCGCGATGCCTCTCGCTTTCGAATATAATGCCGTAATGCACTTGCCAGCTTCCCGAGCGACTGCAGCCTGAGATCGACCGCTGGGGATGAAAATCTAGTTAAAAATAAATGGCTTCCTCTCACACCTCTCCCCCACGCCGTACGCGGCGCAATCATGCCTGCGCGGCGGCGGCGTCTCGTTCATTGTCATTATGAAACTCTCTCGCGCCTTTGGCGAAAATTGCGCTAGCTATCGTCGGCCTACGCATGCTGCTATTGCTGGTACACCGGGGCCAAAACTTTGATCTAACGCCCGAGATATGCACTTGTCGCTCGCGATTCGACCACCTGTTCCTTCGCGGCTCCGCCAATCATATCGCACGACTGCCAATTAATAACTGCGCCATGTCCGCGATTATTTGGCCGGTGCACGGCCCGCTTTGTCTCTTATCTATCGCGGCGCTGCGGAGGAACATTACGACCGGAAAGTCACTCTGCTGATAAGGCGATTGAGAAATAGACGCGTGTAACTCAGTTTGCGAAAATCGAGGTATCCTACGTCGATCTATCGGCAATTGTTGAGACCGCTTGGAAATGCCGTGCATTTACGTAACGCGCGCGCCGGTATACGCGTGGCATTGAGCTCGTTACAAAACAGCCTACTTAATTACCTGCAACACGTGGTTAAATAACATGAAATCCATGTCGTCTAAGATACTTTTCTTATCTGCCCGCGAATTTACACGATGACTTGTAATTGGCTTTTTTGCAGACTTGGCTTTCACAATATCACATCAAGCGCGAGCGAATGCAGATACACGTCGTGTAATGCTTGCAGCGCTCGCGCGAGGAAGAAATCGGCGCGCGGTATGGCAACTTGCCGCGTGCGCTGTGTACACGGGAGAGAGAGTGTAAGCGATAGGAAAAAGGAGCTCGTTCCTTTGCCTGAAAAAGTGGCATACTTAACGCGCGATAAAAATGCCTCGGCCGCTGCTCGCGCGCGGATATTAAAGATAATCTCCGAGTACGATACCACTCTCTCCATTAGCTCTCCTTAACGCGCTCGCATGAGCATGCTACGGCTTTGTTGCGGAGGACGAAAGTGATCGGCAGCCCGTAATCAGGCCGTGTACTCTACACAACTCGAAACAAGCCCAGCTTACGCAACTTTTCCGTTAATAGCAAATCTGATCGCTTCTCTACGTTAAACTCTTCGTTTTGCACGTTCTGCCGTCTGTTGCATTCATCGCGGCGATTACACAGTGTTCACAGCAAAGTGACGACGGCTGATTTGTACCCAACGAGGCGACGCGGGCGCTAGCTTTGACGATTTTCAGTGCAGAACAACACACCTGTTGCAGGGAGTCACACTTGTTGATTTATTCGCTATCAATCAGTAGAGCGAGGAAAGGGTGTATTACAGTAGCTCGGTTCGTTATTGGTGTCCGCAACAGAGGCGTCGGAGTAAAAGAAGCGATTTCTTCCCTTCCACCTGCAGCAACGGCAGCAGCGCGCTGTGTGTCCTTCTCTCCTTCTCCACTGCGTTTCTTTGCTCCCCGACACGGCGTGCAGCGGCGAATTGCGGCACGGGGCGATTAATTTGCGACAAATGAAGGCTATTAGGCAAGCAACACGTGCGCCGATATTTTTTCGAGCTTTGATACCGGCGACATTTATTCGCCGTTAAAGAGGATTTATAGTTGTCTCACGTTCTCTCTGTCCGTTTCTCTCTCTCTCTCTCTCTCTCTCTCTCTCTCTCTCTCTCTCTCTCTTTCTCTCTCTTCTCTCGCGCACTCAGCACACGACGCGCAAGCCCTACTGATGGGGATCTCGGCGGCCGCCGCGAGAGCGACTAAATAATCTCCTCTCCCTGCGCGCCTAGAGTGCAGCGCAGTGCGCGCATAGTAGGCCCGCGCGCGAATGCGCATACGCCATCAGGATCCGCCTCGTCATATCCGCGGCGTTATTCGCGCGCTCCTCCCCCTCGTTCGCACGGAACTGCCGTAAATTAAACTGCCGCCGCGAGTTTGCGCAGATTTTTCCAAATATTAATTAAATGAAAGTTGCGCGCGAATGCATGTTCCGACACCTCCGCGTGTGTACGATCATCACTCGCGAAACTCATTCGCTACTTCGAACTTATGCCCCCCTCTTCCAAGAGCCTGCGATGGAATTAACCGGCCGACTTCCGACTCGCGCGGCGTCGTGCAGGGTCTCGATCGCCGAGCGTACACCTACGCAGCGCGTCGCACTTTCCATCAGGAGCGATTATTTATCGCGCGTCTATCGAGCCGAGCCATCCGCGCGTCGTCATTTTTCCTGCGGGAGACTCGTAAAGTAGCTTCAATTTATAGCGAATCGCGGCCGACGCTCCGGCATTAGCTTATTTCTCCCCGCCGACTCGAGAGCTCTGGCGTTGTCTCTGTAATTTGGGATATCGTCGACTAGTCTCGCATTAGGTTCGACCGCGGGGCCGTAAAAAGGCACGAACCTGCACGTCGGTGCAAGGTGCCTCATTGTTTTCCCGCGGAAGCAGACCGTGCGCGCACAATAAACAAAGCCGTCGGAGCCGCATTTAATTTTACGAAACGGAGAGCCCACGGCTCGTAAATCTCCGGATAAAATGATCGGCCGGCCGTAAAGAGCCGCTCGCGCATAATTCGAACAATAGACTTTTAATAGCCGCTGAAACCTCGAGTAGACCACGCGACAATAGGAGCTGCGTGAGACGCATAAATCTTGAGCCCATCGTTTTCGGTTTTCCCTCCTCCTCCTCTTCCGGCTCTCGAGGTATGCGACACGAGTGGAAGGAAGAGAGATGAAAAATCGCGGCGAAGAGCCGAGTTTGCGTGGAAGCAGCGCCGGGGGTCGCAGCGCCCTGCGGCGCGGTTATCGCTCTAGCACGCATTTTTCCCCGGTAATAAGGCGTGTAACGCCTAGCCGAGGGAAGCGGGAAGCGAGCCTCGAATATAAGAAGCCGATTGATCGATCGCGGAACACTCGATTTTCCCTGTAAGAGGGCCGCCGCCACTCGTTCGCGCGCCGCATATATATATATATATATATCCGCCCATTCATGGGCTCTCTCGCCCTCTCTCTCTCTCTCTCTCTCTATCTATCTATCTATCTCTCGCGCAGTTATGCGCCGGCGGCGGCTCTGCGCAAACATTCGCGGCCTTCCGCGCGCGGCGATTACACAAATTCGTTTATTAACCTGCGATCAATTTCGCCAGCCGGTTCGCTCTTATCTGCTCTTGCTCAATAGAGCCTGGAGATACGACGATGCGCGCACAAGGTAAATTATTGAAAAACCGGAGAGCTAAGCGATCGTAGAACCAAGCCAAGGTAATGAATCCTTATAGAGAGCACGCAGAGCAAGTTTTTGCGGAGGGGGTAAAAAGCGCGGCGACGGTCTGGACGCGATGCAAATGCAAGTGCGGCAAGGGGATCGTTTACCTCTGGCGATCGACTTTTGTATTCGCGAAAGGCGGCAGGGTAAGCCGGCTGAGCCATATAAGCGCGAGGGGTCGGCTCTCTCGCGCGAGCTCGCGAGTCCCGGCTAGGTAAGAAAAGTTGATTGGCATCCGGATACCTACTGCAGCGCTGCGCCCGGCAAAGCCGGTGGGGGATCTTACTTAGATCCATATTAAGAGGCGATCGCGATCGAGCCTTCGCGGCGTGCTCGCCTGCCGAGGTTAATTCCCGGCTTATCGGTCGCCAGAGAAGAGAAAAAATGACGCAGCGGCGGAGCCTTGAATGGGCCGCTGGAGAGAGAGAGAGAGAGAGAGAGAGAGAGAGAGAGAGAGAGAGAGAGAGAGAGAGAGAGAGCAGGTTCCGCGTAATTGCACCGCTTTTTCGCGCTTTCACGAACTTGCTCTAATTAAAGCAAATCAAAACATAGTCAAGCTCGTTCGAACGATACCGCGCGTCCACGGATACACGAGCAGAATCGAACCCGGGCTGTCCGCCGCCGACACGCTCCGTTGCGGTGCACATTAATAAATAAATGCAGACCTCGATGCCGTTCGTGCGTGTGCTTTTCGCCGCTCTCGATGCATAGACGCGATATGGAGCCCGGCACACATACTTATTGCATCAGCTAACGCGTGTCAAACTTCACCTGCGACTTGCTATATGGGGTCCAGCACATGAGGAAATTGCGCACGTCGATATAGCGCGCGGAGCCTTTGTCTCTGAGCGGGCAGCGAGTTTTCCTTTTAATTAGGTACGCAGCACGAGCAATTGCGCGCCCGGCGATTTACAAACGATTATTTCGCGATGGTAATTGAGGCGCGCGCGCACGGGCCGCTATTGATTTATGGCGCGCCGGGACGATTTTTAACCGGCCGCGATGGAGTCGTTGGATTTCGCTCTATATGCCTCGATGGAGTTTCTTTTCCCTGCGCTCTACGAGAGACTGATTAATTGTCGGGAATTGCAGGATGCAGCGCGATATGCCATTGGCCGAGGTTGTGCAAGTGGCACACTGCAGCGAGGGGGGAAGGTGTAAAAGGAGCTGGCCGCTGCTGCGGCAACTCAACACCGGCCGCAGCGCGCACGGCGTACTTTTTGTCGAAACGTCAGGGCTTTATTATTTAGCAGGTCCGTTTAATTAGGTTAAATTTGTTGAGCGCAAAAAGTCCCGCCAGGAGAGCGAGATTGGAATCTGGAGGCGAAGCGTAGAAAAAGGCCTGATGTATAAGCGAGCGCTGGGAAGGTGCATCTCGGAGGTGGGTATATAATGGTACAATGGTCTCGCCCTCGCGCTCTCTGTCTCTCTCGAGAGCTCACTCGTTCGGAATCAGGTCTCGCGCAATTATCGATAGGATCGCGGCGAGTGAGAGAGCGACGACAGTCGAGGGGTTGATATCGCCGCGGAGAATCGCGAGACACAGACTCGACGCGTCGCGTATACCCGTACGCTCGTGCGTCGTCCCTAGACATTGTTGGCCCTACCTGCCTCGCATGGCCTACTCTGGCTTGGCGCACCAGCTTGTTACAAGTCCGAGCGCAAATCTGATTCTAATTCCACTCGTATTCGCACACGTGCGCGCCGGCGCGCCGGGGAGATCAGATTCGCGCTTTTCGCAAACGAGTTTTCGAATAACGCATCTCTCGCGCACGCCTGAGTGTATTGTACGAGAGTCGCCCGTCTCCCTGCCTCCCGTCCCCGAGACCGGTTTACCGTGCGGCGCTATATACATATCGCTGACACGGTTTGTTTATCCCGGCTGCATCCGTGCGCCGATGTGCCGAGGTATTTCCATTTCTGACAGCCGACTAAGACCGATCGTGCAGCAGCCCTATCATAGTGCGCTCATACAGGAGATGCTCCGAGGTGATATTATGTCACGAGACGCGACTTTGATTTCAAACTCGATTGGCTCTGCGCTAATGAATAAGCGTCGTTAAGCTAGGCGTGCCGCTGTTGTGCTCGCGAGCCAGAGACGCATAATGCGAGAGGAGGATAATTAAGCCTGATAGATCTGGTATCGCTCTGCGGGCGATATGTTCTTTATTATGACTCGAGAGGGGCTGCGGCCTCGCGATCGCGATGAAATGTGCGATGAAGGCGACGCGATCACCCCGCGGGCTGTGTGAAGCATTTCGGTGCGCGTGTCAATTAGAGCGCTGATTTATCGCTTTCCTATACACACCATCCAGATGCGCAACGTATATTATACTCTCTGATGCGCCAAACAATCGGAAGATCGGAGCGCGATTAGGACATCGCACGGACTGCGCTTATTTGCATGGCGAGGAGCTGCGTTTTTCTTACTCGCACGAGCCGGCATCCGGGCGAGTGACGCGTTTTTGAGGTCGACAGCCCCGGGGCTGCGCGGACCGAAATCTTCGAAATTGCAGGGCCGCGCGCGCGAAGAAACTCTCCGCTTCTCTAGCGCTGCTCCCGATCTCCGTCGCCGCGGTATTGCGAGTGTCTATATCATGCATCGAGCTCAGCTGCCATAATAGTCGCTCCCCCCGTCTCAGCGCTCGCCTGTCCGTCCGAGCGCGCTCCTTTCTAAACCGGAATGCAGATAACTGCAGAGCGTCGTCTCGCGGGGAGCACTTTCGTTTGTACTATTTTCCCACCGGTCGTTGATATCGGCCGAGGAGTAGCGTGCTCGAATGCCAACGGGCGGAATTTCCCCGCGCTCCAGTTCGCGAAGCAACGAGCGATATCAAACTCGCGCATTGTTGTACCCCGGCGGCCTTGTAACGTAAACGCGCCGCGTGGCGCCTCGTTCTCGCTCGCAGGCGAGAAAAGTTCAGCCGCGTCGGGGTCAGACTCGTTACCGCTCATTACCGAGCGCGAGAACGCGAGTGTTGGCACTTGGGAAAAGCTTCGATGCGCCGAGGAAGACGCACGGCTGCACTATTACGGCTCAGCGCGAGCGCTGCAATGCGTAATAACAGTGTTTAGGAGGGAATTTTCGTACGTGCCCTCGAACGGCTGATTACTATATTTTGTCGACGCTAACGTCCGCGGCGCGGCCATTTTCCTTATTTCGAATGGGGCTTCGCGCGGCGCGCTAATTATGAGCGTCGATTTGAAGCGGCCGAAAATCGAGCGATCGACTGCGCGAAATTCGGTATTGGTGTAATTGAATCTCCCTCTCCCTCGCGCGCTCCAGCCTCGTCCTTTCTTTTTTAATCTCCTCGTCTCTCTCGCTCCGCCGCGCGTCTCCTCTTCCTTTATTATCCTCGATTTCTCGCTCTTTCTCCTGCCTCCCCTTTCTCCTCTCCCCCACCTTTCCCACTGTCACGTTTCGGCGGCGGCGGAGAGTTAAGGCCCCGAAAGCGAGGAATAAGTGATAGCGGGGAGGGAGAGAAAAAAATGCTGCTTGCACGAAAAAGGGAAGAAAATAAATCGCGCCGCGCTAGCGGGACTTATTTACGCAAACAAACGACAGGGACCCCTCGCGCCTTCTTCTCGGCCTCGGCGCCCATCTATATCTACACGCGCGGCGCACGCTCGAGTTGCACTCGCTTGTCCCTCGTCCGCCTGCACGCGGTGCACCGTACATACATACGTGCCGAGCGCACGTACCTCCTCGCGGATCGAAGCGCCCAAAGCGCGGGCTCCCCGCCCCGTTGAGCGCGCGCGAGCGATATCGCATTGTCAGATCGGACTTCTTTACACGAGCTTTCTTTCCGCGGCTCCCGTCAATTAGCCGCCCGGATCGTGCTTTATTTTGGCCCTTCGATTGTTCCCGCTCGGGACGCGTTGTCGGATCGCCGATAAACGTCGAAAGGCCTAAAGCGATACAGCAATCAGGTCTGGTGCGTTTCCCACTTGATTAAAATGAAAACGTTAGCCGTAATTGACGTGGAACGCTACGAGTATCGGATGACGAAACGGCCGCGTCCGAGTGAGCGGTCATATGTAAGGAGACGCAAATGAGCGGTGAGCGCGCGCGCGCGCGCGCGGGGGACGCCGAGCGACCGGCCGTCGTTAAAATGACTCCGTCGCGCTCTCGAGGGTCGGAGAGGCGCAATAGACGCTCTCGGGCTGAGGATCCCGCGCGCGAGGAGAGCGTGTAGGAGAGCCGATCGCGTGTGCACCAGCGAGTACGTACCGCGCACGGGAATAAGGTGCGGTGATTTATATTCGCGCCTCCCCGCGCTCTGTGAGGCCCGCGTATACATTCGGCCCGCGGAGGGCGTGCTCGATCTCCTCTTTTATTTCTCCCGCTGCCGCGGTTGCCGCGTGACGCAGGTCGCGGAGAGCGGGAGAGAGCAAGCGCGCGCGGCATTATGCGCGAATCGAAGCTACTTAATTTCGGTCATTCGTTGCCGGAACGCCGTGTGGCAGCGTGCGAGGATTCTTGTACAACTCGCGCGTCTCTCTTCCTCCTGATGGCTTTTCGCCTCGGGAGGCGTCGGCGGCGGCGGCATACCAGAGAGCGGGCCCGACGTTTTCGGCATGTTCTTTATGCACCGCGAGTCTCGTGACGAGCGAACGCGAAAATTCGCGACGATGCGCCGAAAACACGCAACGCACACGTCGACTCGAGTGACAGGACGCGCGCGTATACGGCTTGCATGATCTTACGCCGTAATTCCTTACCCGGTGAACAATAAAATAATTAATTCGACTCCGCGCTTTCGGGCACTTGTCCGGCGCGCTCGTTTTTAACGAGCAAACGAGCATGCTCCGCTGGCTGCTCTCCGCTTGTTTGGAAGATGCTGTTGGCTGTTGACTCACCTGGAACAGAAAAGGAAAACGGACCGTTAAGTCGTGTGCAGCTCGGGTAATTAGCAGGCAAAAATTTCGGCCTCGCAACTTAACAATGTTGGGAACGCGACTATGCAGATTTAAACGAGCGGCTCTCGTTTCAAAACATTGCGGCAGCGAGAGCGAGTTTCGCCATTTAATCGAGAGCCACTTATTTATTGCTACAGATTCGCCGAATTTCGCAAATTTGATTACGAGCTGCTGCGTGATCGTTGTAAACGTAGAAAACAAGTGGATCCCTCCCGACTAATGGCGAGCGGGGCTGCTGCTGCTGATTTTTGCGGATACGAAAAAACGATATCGGAAATCAGCGGGGAACGAGTGTACCAAAAAGGATATCAAGGTTAGAGCGCTGGCTCACATATCTGATTGATTTCAATGACAATCGGTTGGGTGCATACTATTAAGAGACGACGGATCGTTACAACATTCCGCGGCCACGGCACAGGGGATGACATACTTTCAACTGTTAATTGAAGAAAAAGTGCGTCGGCCCGCACAAACGGACGAATAAGGAAAGCTGCTCTCTCTGCCTCTCATGCAGCAGCAGCAGCAGCGATGCATAGGTGCAGATAGCCGCGCTAGCGCACTACCCCGGCTACCAGCCGCCGATGCAGAAAGACCTTGGCACGACTTTTCTCTCTTTGTGAACGTGCGCGCACGCGACTATTATACGACGAGGCCTAGAACTCTTTATCTCCGGTGCTTCGCTCTACTTCCCTTTTCAACCTATTTGATAACACGGCTCGGCCGCAAAAAACTGCAGCTCGTTGTATGCGCATAGCACTTGCTCCGCGGATTATTAAATTTGAGTCGAAGCCAATTATATAACGGGATGTAATGAGGGTGTTTGTATTGGAAATTACGGAATCGAAAAATATTGTCATTTCAAGCGTGCGTACGGTAATTAGCCTTCGAAAGAATTCAGTGCTCGACCAATAGCTCTGGGCAAATATTCTCGCGCGCGCATAATAAACTGCCGCTCGCGTGAATTTGCGGAGCGCAAAAACTGTATGGTGCCAGAAGACGAGGTTCGCATGCCGCCCGAGTGTCGTTGCATGTTTTGGGCTCGAGCGATTATTGCTTCAAGGCCCACGTCCACCCACTTGCAGCCGCGCGCGTCTGCGCTAGTCCGAGTCTGCGTTGTGATTTTTGCTTCCTTTCTTCGCAAAGCATACATGTTTGAGGACGAGTCCAATTAGAGCGCTGACGGCCCCGGGGCACCGTAGACATCGTAAGAAGCGCCGCGAGCAGCGCGAGAGCGCAATACTCGGAATATTTCTCAAATCACCGGTTGTCCTTTGCTCTCGCCTGGTCGTATAATAGAAGAGAGAGGGGGATGCGTGCGGGAGCGCGAAAAGTGCGGTGGGAAAAAAGAGCCGCGAGGAGTCGAAAAGCGAAAGAAGAGGGAAGCAGGGGCCGAAGGGGGAGGGAAATTTGCGGCATCGAAGCCGAGATTGGTTTTGCCCGGCCGAAATGACACGGCCGAAAATTACAGAGGGCTGCCGTTGCTGTCTTTCTCTTTCTCCGCGCGAATTCGGCGACCTGCTTGCCGCGGCTGGGAGAGCTGTCCTAGGTGTAGGTGCCACTGCAGACCTCTCCCTCTCTCTCTCTCTCTCTCTCTCTCTCTCTCTCTCTCTCTCTCTCTCCTTCTCTCCGGCGGCTACCCGATCATTTCGTTCTCTGCCAGTGCCACGTCGCCGACTGCATAAACACACACATATACTAATTCCGTCCGGCTTTTATGCCGCGTAATTTGCACTCGGGCCAATAAAAACTCCGAGTTTTATTTCGCTTTAATGAGCTCGCTTCGCCTATCTTTTATAGTATGCCTCCGTCCATCTCCCTCGTCGGCAGGCGGATTTTATCGGGAGAAACTTTTCGAGAGCTGGCCTCTGATCTGAATAGCGCGGGCCGAGCTGGCAAGAGATAATTAGATCGGCCGTTATCAGTGGATCTCGGCTCGGCGAGAGTAGGGACGATTATTTATTCGAGCGAACAGAAGAAATAGTGCGGGGCAGTCACACAATAATCGAGAGAGGCCTTTCTTACAGTGATCTCCACTTAGGCTCCGACTTTTCTCTCCTCTCTTTCTGCCCTACACGCTCGCTTTCTTCTGTCTGTCCTCGGCTTTATCGGCCGGCTCGCCGTGCTGCCGCGATACGCGTCCTCGCGGCTTTATCGCCCTCTTTCATCTCGCTCCTCTCCCTTTCTCACTCCTTTCTCCTACATATCGCCCCCCCCCCCCCACCGCTCGACCGCTGCACGCGTATGCGCGTCTATCTCTCGTGTGCGAGCAATTTGGACCGCGCATACCGGCGCGCCACGGGGCGCGCTCATTTTCAAAAATACCCGACAAAACGATTCGGCTGCGCTATTACTCGGCCGGCCAATCTTTTGGCCATTATTTTTCGCATCCTCTCTCGTCCTCCTCCTTGCTCGCCTTTCGCGACATTTTTGCACAACGAGCTCGCTCTCGAATTTAACCAAGGGACAAAGGAGTTGCTGCTGCTAGGCCGAGAGCGCATTTAGAGAGCTCGCTGCAGCGGCAACGGGCAGATACAGATATGCTAATACCCGAGTCGTTTACGTGTGATATATGGCCCCCAACTGATGGACGCGCGTACGCGTCCTTCTCTCGCGGGTCCGCGCTTTTCGGATCTGCAGCGGCAGTTGTTTTATGCATTCTCCTCGCTGCCGCAGCGGCGGAACTTAGGAGCGAGTCTACCACCCCGCTGGAATCGCGGGAGCGGAGAGAAGAGGAGAGAAGTCCGATCTGGGACCTGATTCAATTTGCTTCTCTCTGCTTCGTTAATTCCCGCGTGCTTCGGCCGACGGACCCACCAAGCGAGCCAGCGGCCTCGTTATATGCGCGCTGCTCTCTGTCGTCCTCCCTCCTTACCCATGCACAAAGCCGCGCGAAACACACTGCGCGAGGCTATATCCGCTGATTTTTATCGACCCCTTCCCCTTGTTTATATATGTTGTCTCTCCACGCGCATATGCATAGTCGATGAGTGACGGAAATAGCCGCGCGCGGCTGCTGATTTCGCGTGAGCTGCAACGAGGACACGAGCGAGCGGGCTGCGCTGGAATTCATTGTTTACAAGGCGAAGGAGCGGCAGCCGATTGAGGCCACATATTCGTTTCCAGCGGCAGCCCCCCGCTAACGAGCCGGAATTTTCAGCGGATGCAAATGAAGCAGGGGGGACGCGATCGGCAGAGATCTTACTTTGCGTACTTTGCGGTGGGCCCGGAGCTGCGCGCGCACGGCCGATAAAGCTTCCGCGATTCGGAGATCTAGATAGTCCCCGCTGCTCCGGCTCTCTCTCTCTCTCTCTCTCTCTCTCTCTCTCTCTCTCTCTCTCTC